>JANIWX010000109.1:0-32383 GCA_030705205.1 Huiozyma sinensis
CGATGTGGAGAAAAGATAAGACGAGATAGTTTTGGAATTTGTCTCCAACAAATGAAGAAACTATAACGCATCGTGAACTTGTGTGATATTTCTCCAACGAAATAATCATATAAATAGCCACGATATAGACCGTCGTCTCGAAGTAATTCTCATCACAGGTTATTTCTAATCTACTTATTTTATATATATTCTTTCCTTACATCTGTAAGGGCAAGAAACCGATATACAAGGTTATAAAATAATTTATCTGATATTCAAGTATGTCTTGGCAAAGAGGAACAAATAACAAACCATTGAGAAACTTCGAGGACTTCGTTCAATTATATATGATGAGTACAATGCCATGCAAGGAGGAGTTGTAAGCACCTAACGCGAGTTATTTAGAAATGTAGTTTTTACACCATTTTTGTACTAGGGAATGAATGTTAGATTTGGTTTCCTTTCTATATTTGTCAATTAAGGAGTCCAACTTAGTAGTTGGATATGCAAGTTCGTTAATGAGTTCGAGAGCGAGATTTTGGAACAGTCTGTCATTATCAGCATCTATTTGTCCACTGCATTCCAAAAAACTTTGATCCCATACCCCCTCATCGCCATCTACCTTTGACGAAATGATTCTTCTAGCTGTATACATGCATATAGCAGCGATGAGAGAAGGTTTCAGATTAGTGAAAAGGGGGGAGCAGTATGCGTATTCTAGGAGGAATTTTGCTGTGGTTCTTGTGTCTTGATCGTACTTGTCAGCTTTGGAGAGTCTTCTAATAAAATTCAAAGGATTTGGCCAGGTTATCTCGAAATTCAATTGATGCAAGATTTGGAATTCTGCCAACCTGATTTCATCAGCAGTTGCAGCACCATCAGTGACGTAGACAAAATTCGATAATTTGGGCATGGTTATTTCCTGGAATTTAGATGCGATGAAGAGGCACGTAATGGCAACCAGTTGCAACTTAGCAAGTTTCACCTTGTTATTAGACAGAAACCTATCCATTATGTTAATTGTTAACAAGAGTGTTTCTGTTACATTCTGGAACTTCCAATGCACCTGAACCAGCCAGTCAATCAAAATGGCTCTTAATTTCGGTCTCAAATAGTAAATGGATTGTTTATCAGCTAGGTAGTCATGTTGCGGGAGCAAATCAAGTTCTCGTTCATAAAAGTAACTAAAAATATCGCTGTCATATTCCGTCAATATTCCATATTCACTTTCTGTGTTATAATGCACTTTCTTGCTACACTTATGCTCTCCCCCATCTTCTACAGATCGCGACCTTTTCGTACGAGAAAGCTTGCCCAGTGGAGATGCAACAAAGCAGGAGATCAAAATGTCTTGCCTTTTCTTTTTGATCAGTGTATCAGGGTCGGTAGACACTATTGTCACAGTGGGCGGTATATTCTGCGCGTTTACGGGGGCATCTGCAAGTACATTTTTGCTTGCTTTCGACACTGCATCTTGTTCTGTCGCCATTTCCGTTATTGTATTAAACTCGACCCGAGTAGAAACAAGAAAGTTGCAAGAAAAGTATATTCACCGTCCAGTGGTTCTGGAATTGAATAATTATATACCGTGCTCGATATATAAGATTTATTGACCAGCCACTGGAGGGTTACAATGACATGCTAACGTTCCTCGCATCTTGCACAGCACGATTCCAAAATAGGTAAAGAGATACGCCAAAACACGAAGGCGCCAAAATACGAGAAATTAAAAAAAAAAAGAGAAAAAATATCCCCGCCAAAAAAAAAAACCGTTCACAAACCGTTTCGTGTTCGAGAGGTCGAAGATTTCCACAGAACAGTTTTAGACCGATTGTTGTGAATAGGTCACACCAGCGAATTCGTTATGGAGCTGATACTCGTTGCAGTTTCGCGATTGGTGAACCATCTGTTCAATTGAACGATCAGAAGCGATTTTCTCTTATTGCATGCGTTACGCGCGAAATGAACAGCAAGATACTTATTAGAGAGGCCCATTGCTCTATGCGAGGACTAAAACTTTTAGAGAGGTGATCAAGGAGACATGAGTGGAAGACACTTCCTTGTCAGTCAAAAATCATTTGTATTGTTCGTGGTTTTGCCAAAAAAAACTAGCTCGCACTCAGGATTGAACTAAGGACCAACAGATTTGCAATCTGCTGCGCTACCGCTGCGCCATACGAGCAATTTCAAATTTTGAAAATTTGTGATCTTTTACAAGTTTAAAATTTAATTTTCCTCAAATATTGATTATAACGGTGCAAGAAAGTAGTATTTTCGAACAATAATAAGTTCAATTTAATGAGAGGATGTCCAGTTTATTGTCAACAAAGCCTGGAACCTTTTTAGACAGGTTATACATGAAATTCTTAGGATGGCATATAAAATCATTTCTGGATTTTGCACACTTTACATCTGTTTCTTGAATTATGTAGTAATGTTATTGAAACGTGGCTTTATTGTTTACCCCACATCTTAGTTTTTTTCGGTAATTACTGTTTTACATTTGAAATGGGGGTTAATATAGTTCATTAGGATCACTGGGTTCATTTATTTTGGGACAATGACAGGAATAATTTGCTATAAGGGAAGGTACATCCTGGACTGCACTGATAACAAAACTCAAAATACTTTGCTGAAAGGAGCCGTTGAGTACTCTTACTGTTACACAATGACTGACAACTTTTTTTCTTTCCTTTGAACATAATACCGCTGTAAGATCAATTCTTATTTGAAAGGTCTCTAACACTATGAATAAAGAAGCCACAATCTCGCTATTTTCAAAGGGTTCTCAGTATCACATTTTCCAATTTCAAGTACTTTATATGTACTCAGCACACATAAAAGGGAAAGGATACATATATAAAACCCATAGAGCATTTAAACTTGAACTACAATCAGCATATTAAAATCCTCAGTCTACGTAATTATCTTCCGTTTGATATAGATACGATCAAAGTAGTGTCTATAGTTTTCATCAAACCCTTAGGCCTAACACCGTACACAGGTGGACGGTATCACAGCTTGCTTCCCTTTTTTTAGAATATTATCAAATTATCCTGATACATACAATTATTACAACTTTGTCATTTCTTTTTCCAAAATCGCATTAAAGCATGAGATGTTGTCAAAATATAGATGGTGTCCGGCGTTAGGAATTACTTCAACAGAACTTTTTCCTGGGAAAATCTCGTTGATTTTTTGAGAGATCCTCCTACCACCTTTCACATCCATCCAGTCCCTATCGCCATAAAGCCAAACCCATTCAGAGTCCGGGTCCCATTTGTTCACCACATCATTAAACAAAGTAGCCTCCAGTGATACTCTTGGGTCTCCTCCACACCTTAAGGCAAAAGCCAGCAAATACTCTCCACAACCAGGCCTGTTGAAAATTGCGTATGAGTAAAGATGTAAGTTTTCAAATTGTATTTTAGAATGGAGTGATCTGAAGCGCCTGTAGGACCATCCACTGGTCAATTTGGAGCCAAGCCATCCTGAATTCCTGACGAGAGAAAATGGAGACAAGTTCATATCCCACAATGCCGCGTACCACCAAGGTGGCTGTTTTTTAACAACAGTGGAGTTACATATTCCTGCAGGAGAGCACATGATCAATTTTTTAAAATGTAATGGATTACTTCTCTTGTACAGAGCCATCAAGTATGCACCGAGCGAATGGGCTACCACCATGTTATTACCAGGATTCTTTAAAAGGCCTCTCTTTTCGAACCATACTTTCAGTCTTTCATGGAACCATGTCTGAACTTTAGAAACATCATCCTCCGGGTATTTAAAAGGAAATTTTGTTCTTGATGAGAAACCAAACCCAGGCAAGTCGATGGCATGAATACACCAGCTGTTGTCCTTCAGCTGAATATTTTCAAAATTTTTCAAAAAAAACCCAAGGCCTGCCCCGTATCCATGTATGAAAATCAAATGTTTCAGTTTTGAAGGCTCTGTGACATTTTCAGGTTGAATGAAAAATTCATTTATAAAGTTATCGTCCTCATCGATCTTAGTCCTGACAATTTCGGCCCTTTTGCCATCTTTTGCCTCTGGGAAGAAGGGTAGAGTGGACAACAAATCGTACTGGATCTTGTCTGCATTGTTGCTAAATATCTTATAGTCTTCGAGTGACTGTGCAATACCCCTGGGGAACAAATACGGTAATTTCACGATGATTTCAGTCAACGGGATTGCCGTGGGTGCAGTTGGAGTTTTTACATAGACACGAGAATCCGACTGTTTACGAAAACGTATATTTCTGAAATCAAAAACCTTCAGTCTATTTAATACCGCCTGTAACGATCCTCGCAGTGCCTTGGAGGCCATACTGGCTCTTGGGGTCGAGTGGAAAGCCCTTAAGGAACCGTTTTCCAGGGTCCGTTCGTCATTCCAGCTCTTTTAATTTTTTTTTTTTATTTTCGCCGAAAATTGTGGGGAGCGCCGTTCATTCGTCATTTCAGCAGCAGCAGAGGATGTTGTGGTAGTGCCGCAAGCCAAATGTGCATTGGTGCCGGAAACGTGTATGACAACTGCAAATGATAGTCGGACACCTTGTCGGTTCTGTGTACATAGAGGATGGGATAAGTTAACTAAGCAAGAACTTGTGCTTTGTATGATAGAAAACTATCAGGAACCGTGAGGTATAGCGATTTGCTTGATGACTTCTGCTCATGATAGAAAATGCAATAACCCAAGAGAATGATCATTAATCCTCGAAACTTCGCATTGTATAATATATGTCAGAAATGAATTGTCAGGTATTAGTGCAACGTTTCACCACTTATCGTACGTAATATGAAAAAGAGAAAAAATTCTTTTCGTACTTTACGTATGGCTCGGAAATACTTCCTATCGGGGAGAAGCTTCAAGAGCTGACATCGCGCCTTCTGTCGATGTGATCCTCCACAGTAATGAATCTTTTACTATCAGAAATGGATTGTCAAATTGTCAGAAATGGATTGTCAAGTATTCGTACAATGTTACATTACTTATCGTCTTATAAAAGGTGAAAAATTCTCACCGCAATTTATGTATTCCCGTATATACTTCATATCGGGGAGAAGCTTCCGGCGACGGGCACGCACCTTCTGCTGGGGGACCCCCCACACTCATGGTTCACTTACACCCATAGTATCAAACTTCTATTACGAAATCTTCTCATTGCTACTCGCATTTGACTTCGCCGCGACTAATCTTTGGAAATTTTGTTCCATTGACCTCGGTGAACCGTTTTCAACAACTTGTCGGAAAACAATACATCGAACGCTGCTGTTGTTTGTAAGACAGACGTTAAACGAAGCTTCCCACCAATATATGCAAATAAATGGTCCCTTTTTTTTTTTTTTTTACAGTGGTATCTTATTGTCCCAGAAACCCTGGTATTGAAGCCTGTGGTACTGGAGAGCTCTATTGGTATCCCGACATGCGGTGGACAAGTTCCTTAGAAATTGAACACAATGTATCTGTGATTACGCGGGAAACGGCGCTTGCTTGCAGTTGATGGCCAATCGAAAAAAATTAGCGCAAGCGATGGAACTCGTTGGTGTGATTTCTGGTTCGGAAGAGGGGAATGCTTATTCATATTCTTTTTCCAGTTTTTCCACTTACCAAACAATTCTGTCCTGTCCGATAGCAGAGTAAAGATACGGTAGTTACATTGGCCTTGGTATGAAGCATGTTTTCTCCCGTCTCTAAAAAGAGCATATTGCCAGATATGAGGCTGCAATTAAGAAAAGCAGAGTTTCGCCTTGGAGGTGGCGTGAAAATTATTAATTCCAAACCTGGTCTTTGTTCCTCTAAGCAATTACGTCATTTCAAAGTTTCAAAACTTGGCAATGATTGTGGCAAACGAGCAAGTGACTGGGCCGGACAATACTTTGTATACTTTTGACAACTGGCAGCAAACCCAATGCTCGGTTTTACCCTATCCTGGGCTATTACCTTCATTCGCCGAAGACACCCCGAGACCGGCTTCCGCATACGGGCAAGGAATTACCATTGTCTCCCAAAATTGGACCGCAGCTTTCCCTTTTGGGATGACACCGGAATCGAACCTAAACAGCACAGATATGTCCGAAACGGGAATGTTTACTTTTTTCCGAGGAACGAAGTGTTCAACAAGGAGGGAGAGCGTATCGTTGCCTTCGAAATTTATCGATGCTAGTCTTGGGATCGTGTTGCATATAAGCTGCAAAGGGAGTCTGCCAACCATGATCAATCAAATGAAAGACTGTATAGGACAATTGGAGTGCCATAAACCTAATAATGAAAATTTTCAAAAAGGGCACATGGAGCTGGGCCCAGTTTAGACGAGATGTAAAACAGCGAAGTAAAGATGTTCATGTCAGCGAGTGGGTGGTGTGGATAGTGTGGCTAAACGCTGGCTTCGACCTCCTACATCGAACACTTGATTTTGATATCGCTAATTAGTCCGTGCATCTCGGTTTTGGAGATTCAATCCCTTTAGTACCTGGAATTTATTATAGTTGCCAAGGACTTTTTGGTGGTGGGTATGGCTGCAACCTTTTTACTGCCGCACTCCTCTTTACTGTGCTCGACGTTGACGTCCATAACATCAAGGTCAACTCCGAGATTATAAAAAAACATTGTTACGGGGATGGGAACTGTGTCGATTTCGACGTAGTGGACGATCCTCGCTATTTTAGGCAAGCAACCGAGCTGCTAGGCCTGAGTGTGGAATCTGCTTTGAGAATTACCAACTACCCCAAATGGAAACGGTCCAAGGACAGACTACGCGTGACAAACGCAGTTTCACTTAGAGACGCCATTGGTACACACATCGCCATTGATTTAGAAGAGAGATCCTCCTGGTCATTTTTGAAGGATATTGCAGCATCTTCAGCTCAGAAAAATAAACTGGATGCTGCTTTTAAACTCGGGTGGATATCTTACACCTTTGAAAAGGACCCATTTAACTCCGTTTCCACGCCGATAGGAGAAGACGACGAAGCACAAATAGCTCTGGCAGAGAAACTGGCGGAGTTCGTGTTGCATTATAGCCATTTCAGTTATTTCTGTGACGCTAAAGGCTATCTAGACAATAGTGGCAATGATATCCCTGGTGTACTTCAATTCAACTCGCTCCTGCCACCCGCTGCTGCTCGTTAAATGGAGCAAACAGTAAGGACCCCATAAAACAGCCCTTTTTTTAGAGTGGCAATATAAGCTTATACATTTTTACATACGGGCGGACGACGATGCAGTGTGAGATCCCACTGCATTTTGCCCATCTCCAATAGGAGGAGTCGTAGGAGAGGAAAGTGTGGACAGAAGTCACGAGAAACTCAGAATAACGTGCACGAGGGATATGTGCCAGTAGAAAAATCTTACCCACGACTTATTCTCCCTTAAATTACCATCAGCAAAGGATTATTACTTTCTTCCCCAGTTTTCGTCAGAGGTATATTCTTGTTAATCCTCCATATATTTATGTTAACGAAAGAATCAAGACGGCATAATATTTTCTCACGATACAGCGGCCCACCTGATGCAGAGAAAAGGACTTTTGAGTTCCGCTTTGAGCCGTAGTATCCGTGCATGCAGTGTTACATATCAGTCAGGAAATATGTTTTTTTTATTTTATTTGTTTATTTGTATCTATTTCTATCTCTATCTCCTCTATTTTATCTTATGTGGGAAAAACTTCTGCCTTTACATTTGAACTAGCTCATGATGGACTACGCCTGGCTTAGGTAACTTGAACATCAAACAATACCTAGCATTATCTTGCCATATCACTGAATGCATCTTGGTCACAACCTTCGAAGTCTTTTCCTTCGCTGAACTCCTGCTCGAGAATCAACTTCCCAGTCGCCATGAGTGTTCTCCACCCCCCTGGCTGAACATCATTGACGTCAATAACACCGAGATCGCTATAAAAACTCGAAAGAATCGCGCCCTTTACATTGTCGACCTGGCTCCACAATCCATCCCAATCGTACTGGGCGGTTAGGTAATGGTCTCCATGCACATGGCAGTAGTTGTACTTGAGGGATTCAGAAGTGTCAATAAAATTGTACTCATCTGTATAGTCACGCTTACCGATGCTTTCGTTTTTTTTAGCGAAATGATTAAGGGTGATTTGAACATTGCTTTGATCTCCCTTTGCCGATACAGAAAAATAGGGAACACCATACAACGTTACCGTTAAATTCGACATGTGATACGATCCGTCACGCTTAGCCAACACGCTGTTGGGTGCTGCAGTCATGGAAAACGGACCGGAATCGAAACTAAAAGCAGCAGCATCGTCCAGGTCCCTTTTGTATGCTATTGCGACGGTTTCGGCCCAGGCCGCAACAGCAGCTGCCGTCATTAGCACAGAAGCGAGACAAGTGGTCACACATGCACCACAGCTATATTGGCCTGCTTCGCCAGGATTTCCAGTACAATGCTCGCTGAAGTCGGTCCATTTAGAAATTGCATCACTGGTGGCTTGCAAAGCACCAGATACAGCTCCAAACCATGGGGCGGGGGATCTTTGTTGAAGGTCACTCGCTGCATGGTTCACGAAGCCCGGAACAATCAGATACCCATTAGTTTGATAGCATGATGCGCTCACATTGGGTGAACAATGAACAAAGTTTCCATTTCTGTTTGCTGCATCCATACACTCCTGCCTACCATCGCATAAATTGTACAGCTGGCTTTGGGTTACACTGTCTCCTAGCAGTGCGTTCATCTAGGGCTATGTGTTTGTAGACGCGAACGCATCAAAATGCTACCCCAGGATATCCAGGAGCGCATCATGATTCATGGCATAATGGATTTTGTATGCAACGTTCAGTGGTGGACAGATGTGGGTCTGTGGTGAATGTAAGAACTGTTTAGCGAGCAAGTATCGGTTCTTTAACTTTTGGAAGGACACGCCGTTTTTCCCATCGTAACGTTGGTTGATGCGCCGTTCTTGGAGGTAACGGTAGTTGGTATCGCTAATTGTTGCTGAAGCGTCCTCGCATTTGACTTGGTCGACGCTAAGGTTACCTGGGCGATAGTACATCAGAGTGTATGTGGAAGAGAAGGAGATGTAAGCAGTTAATTAAGCCAGATCGCGCTACCAGATGTGATAAAGTACAATCGCGTATAAATGACTCACTGATAAATCTACTCATTCTATATTTAATGCTAAGCCTCTTTATGGGAGGGAACTATAATACATACCGCTCTATAGACGTGCTAGTAAAATGTTGTCCACTCGCTCGTCCGATGCTTACATAACGTTAACGCCAAGCAGGTGTAATGACCTGTTAAGATTTTGATGTAGACACCACTGAATTTCAAAAAAAATTATAATTGTACTCCCGGTAGCCAAGTTGGTTTACGGCGCAAGACTGTAATGTTGGCGTAAGCTACAAAGTAATCTTGAGATCGGGCGTTCGAATCGCCCCCGGGAGATTTTATTTTTTTGAATTTCTATTTTTGCGCGACCGGCAATTGGGTTCGAACCACCCATGCCAGCGCATCGTTTCCAAACAGAGTGTCTACTCTGGTCTCTCTTTTTAGTACCAGTTCCAGACACCCACCACATGTAGAAGAAAACTGATTGAAATTTTTGTGAAATTCTTGTAGTGGAAATCTTGGACTATGGATACATTGGAGGCCCACGTTGTCGGATGCAGAATCTAGGCCTTCCATTAAATCGTTTAAGGCATTAATAAATGTAATCCAAGAACAATACTGTTCAGATGTTCTCCGAAGATTTGCATTTGACCTCCTTTTCGCCCCGTAGACAAATCAGCATCGTCGTAGCAACCATTACCTACGTTATCAATTATCTCATCTTTTTTTTCCTTATCTAAATATCGACATTGATTAACATCCCGGGAAGAGATATAAAACAATTAGGTTTATCAATCTTCGAACCATCGATAGGTACCAGATCAGACAAGATACGGCCAAGATGACATTGTCAGATCCCCTGAAGTTTTATCAGTATACAGATCCAGATATCGTAGAATTTACTCACCAGAATAACTCTGCTGCCTGGAAGGGTCTATTGACTGTTGATGAGTACGTGGAAAGAGAAGCCATATTAGGAGAATCTGACATCAGTGTCAAGCATAAGCTCTCTGAAGTTGGAGATATCCCCTCAAATGACCGCAAGTGGCTTGGAATCAGATATTTTGCCTTGGAAGATGAAAATCTGCCCATGAATGGGAAATGTTCGCAAATTGTATCCCATTGTGAAACGCTAAACAGAATTGGGTACTGTGTTCATCCGGGATCGAACGGAAAAATTGAACCTGCTCTAATCGTGTGCGTAGGAGGTGTTTTCACCCCAGAGATGCACAGGAAGAAAGGGTATGGCAGCAAGATGATCAAACATCTGAACAAGTTTTACGATGACTTGTACGATAGAGAACACGAAACGTCCCCCTTGATTAAAAACATGGTGATGACTTTGTACAGCGAAGTTGGTGAGTATTACACTCAGTTTGGGTATAAATCCATGCACGTTCCTCTACACCACGTCACCAATCTAGATACTTTTTTCCAACAATACTGCCAAGGTCAATTGAATGAGGACGGGACGTACCTATCGTTTGATGACTATGGAGATCTGATCAAACTTCACGATAAACAGTTTGTGCAGAGTTTGCAAGCCCTGAAGAAAGTAAACCCTGATAAATTCATCTTCACGGTAAAGCCCGACCTTGACATCTTCAAGTGGTTCCAAACACGTGATAGGTTCGTGATGACCAAGACCGGTAAAGGTCATGGGGAACCACCTTTCGGGTTTGTTCTCCAAGACGACAAGAGCCACATCATATGGCACCACAACTGGAACGAGGATACTTTGATTATTTGTAAGATCTACGTTTCTCCCGAGGCTACTGGTAGTGAAGACCAAATAAGACACTTACTCGCCCATGCGGTAGACGAGTGCAAGAAGCAAGGATTGTCGAAGTTGCAATTCTGGGACGAAGAAATACCCATCAAGTCCTATCCTGTCTTGAACGAAGTGTTGAACGAAATCCAGCACAAATCCGAACTCTACACAGTGAACGGCTCAATAAGCGGCGTTAGACCTCCACGCAGCTTCACCGCAGATGATTTGATATGGGACAATAACACAAAATTCTGCTGGTTCTAAGTGAACTTTTGGAAACTGGACGGCTTTCAAAATGTGATTTTGAAACTACACACACACACTCACCGACAGAGTTTCGGACTCGTCCGTCCCTCCAGCTCTTCTAGAACTCTTATACATCAAGTTTACAAGATATAATATTAGTTATAACTCTTTCAAATACAAAGAAAAATTGGAATGCTATTTGATGGATAAACATCCCTTATATACAGGACTGTGTGAAGAGGGCCGGTTGGACCAAAGAGTTGCAATGCTATTCCGCGGCTCCCTTGCATTGAAAAGGAGTTCCTTATGTGCGGGGAGGGGCTTATTGTCGCGCAGTAGCCTTGTGCCCGTCTTGAGATTTACACCCCAAAGGACCGCTAGAAGGGGTGCGATGACGTCCAGCGTGGATTGGAAACCAATAAAGACACATAACAACCCAAACGAGGGTGATGGGAGAAAGAAGACATCTTTTGGTAGATTAATCGCTCTTGGTTTGATGTTTGCCATGCCTGTCATAGCTTTTTATTTGGGGACCTGGCAATTGAGAAGGTTAGGCTGGAAAACCAAATTGATAGCTGAATGCGAGACGAAATTGACTTACCCACCGGTAAACTTGCCCAAGAATTTTACGGAGGATATGTGTGAGGACTGGGAGTATAGGAAAGTGCGGGTGAAGGGACATTTCGTTTACGAGCAAGAGATGTTTGTTGGTCCAAGAGTCAAATACGGTGAAAAGGGATACCTGTTGTTCACTCCGTTTATAAGAGAGGATACTGGAGAGAAGATTCTTGTTGAACGTGGCTGGATTGCAGAGGAGAAAGTCGACCCTACTACCAGGACTTTACGACACTTATCTATTCCCTCGCCGCAAAGGGACATTGAACTGATCTGTCTCGTTCGACCCCCACACGAGCGTGGTAAATTCCAATGGGAAAAGACAGACAAAGAATCTCGGTTATGGCAAGTGTCCGATATTTATGATCTGGCAAACGTGGCAGGGTGCAAGCCTATACATTTCCAAGCTCTTTGCGATATGAACGACCATCCAGAAAGGCTGGTAAGCGACAAGGCCAAGGATCCTGAAACAAGTAGCGATATCAAGGGATGGACGCTTAAATTCTGGAAATCGAAAGGCCAGCCCGAAACAAAGCCCAGTGCTTCCGAACAGTCACTGAAGTACGACCCGCTGGATGTAGACATGGAATTTTCAGAGTGGCAGTTTGCCAAGGCAGGCGTCCCGATAGGCAAAAAGCCCACCATTGACTTGAGAAACAATCACCTACAATATCTCGTGACGTGGTACGGTCTGTCTTTCCTGAGCACAATTTTTCTGGCTGTCGCTCTGCGGAAGTACTGGTGGAAAGGTCGTGTTGTCACCCATGCCCAACTAAAGAGGGAAAAGCTGAAACATACACAAAAGTACATGTGATTTCTACTCTACCCTGAGATTTCCCTCTCAAGACTTGTAAATACAACACACCGAACCCAGTCGTGGCCAAGACCTTTTATAGTTCGTACTATTTCTGTATTAAGAAGATAGCATTTAAAAGAAAAACATACACACGCGGGAAATCTGGTTAAGTTCCAGTTGAGATGTAGGAGTAAACAAAGGCGAGTTTCGGTGCAGAACACAAGCAGCTCACCTTCCCATCGCTCCACCTCCCCTGTAACGGAGAGCATGAGCGAATATCAACCAAACAAGAGCTCTGGTACGGAGTACCGGTTATCTGTGAGCAGCAACCCGAATTCGAGGAGATCGTCCCTTGTGGGCCATAAAGACACGTACAACACGCGCGCAAGCAGTCTACCGCACGATGGGAAGGCCAGTTTTGACGACGACGACGCAAACTTGCTGGACAAATATTTGAGACCGCAGTTGAACGACTTGCACGATTCTGTGGTGACGATGGATGATAATTTCCTGAGATTGAACAATATACACGATAACCTGGTGGATTTGAACGAGTCATTCGGGTCCCTGCTGTACGGTATCATTGTAAACTCCGCATGTATCAACTTTGCTGGGTTTCCGACAGACACACGAGAGCAATTGGAGGTGGCCAAGGCGCTACACTCTGTTCAGCAAGAGAAGAGAGCACTGTTGGAAGAATTGGACGCCCTACAGAAACCAGTGACGGTCAAACCAGGTTCCTCGAACGGTGGGATCAATAGTGGTACCGGGGTCAAGAGAGGACAGTTCAGTCAACCTATATTTACCACTGCGCAAGCGAAGAGAATGACTGCAAAGAGTAACGGCAGAGGAGTTGTGAAACGTGCAGCAACGGACAACCAACGAAGCAGATTTTCACGTACCCGGTATAACGACGAAAACAGCAACAGACGAGCGGCCACCGCGGGGACGGCCGATGGTGACGACGATGACGACGACGATAACAGCAGCGAGGCTTCCTTCGTCCTGAACCCAGGGCGCGACGACCAGAGCCAGTACACCTTTGATGACTCTGGCACGGCAAACCCATCCCGGAAGATGAGAAGGAAGTCCGTGCTGAATGTGGTGAGAAACAGCGTCAACCCTAACGAGAGACCGCCTCAATTGGCAAGGAGATCGCATACAATGGGCCCACAGACCTCGAGGACACCAGACGGCCGACGCTCGATCGGAGGCCGTGGACCGATGCGGAGAGTGCACAATCCTGCAGCGGCACAATCTGGACCTGCACCAGGCCCGCGAAACTCGGTACAGGGGAACACCGCCGTACGAACAACTTCGAGACCGAAGCCAATTGACAAGAGACCGCCCTTCAGGTGACTCGTGAAGCAGAACAAGTATCTCTACGAGAAGCCGGGAGGGCAACAACAGAGCCAGATGGTACCGCCCTCCTCCTCTACCAGCTCATCGGGCTCCTGCGGCTGTTCAGAACATCATCTGCGACGAACCGCGTTGTACTCTCATTTTTTTGTAGAAACTGAAAAATAAAACAAAATAAAATAAAATAAAATGTACCCGCGAAATGCAAAGAGAGGGACCTCGTTCGTGTTGGTGTCAGTGTGTGATGCGTGCCGTTGATTAGCCGCGGAAGTGTTGGTACCGCCAGTTGCGAGCAGAAGTACGTCCAGGGCGATGTCGCAGTATATTGGGAAGACAATTTCTCTGATTTCGGTCACCGATAACCGCTATGTGGGTCTCTTGGAGAACATTGACTCGGAGAAAGGTACGGTCACTTTGAGAAGCGTTCGGTGTTTTGGGAGTGAAGGTAGAAAGAACTGGGGACCTGAGGAGATATACCCGAATCCGGCCGTTTACGACTCCGTGCAGTTCAACGGGAATGATGTCAAGGACTTGAGTATCCTGGAGGTCAGGTTGGAGGACGTGCAACCGGTGCTGCCACCCCAGATGCAGCAGCAGCAGCAACACGTCACTCCTCCCGTATCCGAACCACAGCAGCAACAGCAGCAGCAACAGAAATTCCCATCAAGGGAACAGGTGCCTGTTCAGCAACAGGCTACGGCGAGTGTCCCAGTAGCAACAGAGTCTCGCGAGGAGAAGTTGCCAGCGGCAATGGCAGGCTACGGTGTCTATGCGCCGCCATCTGATGCCCAGCAGAGTGTCGTTCCCGAAGTGGCAGTCAACAGAGAGCAGAAACCCGCTCAACGGAGGGAGCATGCCAATACCAGCGGTGGCAACAGCAACAACAGTAGACGCCCCCATCGTGACAGAAACGTCGAGATTCCAAAAAACGATTTCGACTTTCAATCCAACAATGCGAAATTCTCGAAGGAGAACCCTGAAGCGGAGCAGGAGAACTCCTTTGCTTCCAACCGTTCGAACGAAAACTCTGCAGAGAACGAACCATTTTACGATAAGAAGTCTTCGTTTTTTGACACCATATCCACCTCTGCTGAAGCAAGCAGCAACATGAGATGGCAGGATGAGAAGGAATTGAATTTGGACACATTTGGCCAGGCCTCCGCGAGACCAAGACGTGGTAGAGGCGGTAGAGGTGGCAACAGAGGTGGCCAGAGAGGGAATTATAGAGGCGGAAACAGGGGTGGGAACAGAGGTGGTTACCGCAACTACAGGAACAACAACAACTACAACAATAACAATGGCAGTAATTATGACAACAATGGGGGTAATCGGCAACAAGATTTCTCCTCGCAGGGCAACCCGTACAACGTCGAGTTCTAGATTTGTAACCTCTTCGAAGAGCTACAATCGTCTTTCTTCACTACTCGTTTTCAATGCTAAAATACCTTTAACTAGAAACCCTATTTGAGTATATATACATTCAGAAAATGAATAATGCATTCACAATATCTAGTTTCTTCTTTTAGTGGTCTACAGGGGGTTCGGTATCCCACACCTCCACACACCTATCAGAAAACGAAACCACCATTCGACTTGCCGCTACGTCGATGTCCTTCACAGTGGCTGAATGGAAATCTAGCTTCCAACTCTCAGCTTTCTGAAGATCAAATGCGTAAACACCATCGTCAATCCCAATGATCAAGCCGTCCGTTGCAGGTAAGTATTGCATTATTGGTTGCGACAATAATGTTTGTGGAATCGACGTAGCAAAGTTCTTAATGATTCTATCGTAGTACGTTTTAACGCCATCCAGTGGTTCGTCCATGGGAGGACGTATCAGAATCAACCTCATGTAAGGCATATGTGACGTCGCAGCAACCAAGAGTGGTGTTCCGTCAGGAGCTTTTATGGAACACAAGCTGCGAATCTCAAAAGAGTATGTAGAAAATTGGGCAGTGTTTAGGGCAATGTTGTACGCCAATGACAAAGATCCGGTATCATTGAGTGTATAACATACCAGCTGTGAACAGTCACCCCTTGTGAGGAATATAGACGGCTGGATTGTGTCCCACATGATACATTTCAATGACGTACAGTTTGATGGAATTGTGATGGACGATAATGGAGTCAATTGGTGTTCCTCATCACCTAATTTCAATTCAGAGATGTTTAACGTTTTATTCACCGCAGTTGAAACCACGTACCAAGAGTCGTTGCCTTTCTTACAAAACTCAATATGGTTGATAACTCGATTGTGCAGTTTGAGCGATACCAATTCAACGTCAAAATCGGCCTCGTATATCTTTAGAGTTCCATCGTAGGTACAGAGATACACAAACGAAGAATCAAGTATCTGTCCGTACAATTTTACAATATGGGGGAATTCGAATGACGACACAAGATTATTCAAAGCACCATCAAAGATCTTCAACTGCTTGTTCGCACTTGAAAGACAAATCCTCGAGCTGCCATCAAGAAATTTCGAGCCAATGGCCAGTTTGGCAATGTTTGTTTGAGTCACCCGCTTAAACCTAACATTGTGATTCCAGCTTGGAAGTTTCAGGCTGCCATTATCATTAGGTGTGATGTTGTTAAGGTTTAAATTCTGCATTTTTTTGGACACAACAAAGTCATTGAAGGCTATCCTATCTTTGATAATAGTTGTCAAATCATCTTCATCTCTGTTTCCTCTGCAAACAGAAGCCCTTGAGATTGATGCTTCCACGAAAAAGGAGTTCAAAGTAGCGCTATAGTTTTTGTCCTTCAAGTACCGAGCAATCAGTAATTTAACATAATCATCAGTGGTATCGTTAGAAGACATGGCAAAAAACCAATCACACACTTAGTGGCACAATTGGGCGTTTGCAGGCGATCGACATCCTGCCCAGCATTTCCAATTGCAAGAAATCTTACATAAAACGTACACAGGAAGACTCAAATGGAAAAATGGTACGCATTTTACACCCAAACATTCTTCAAAAAACGATTCAAATTTTAATTTTATTTTGAAAAATAAAATTTGGAGAAGAAATATTTCCCTTTACGGAAGCGTATTTGGTGGCGACGCAGTTTCTGTCTTTTTTCAATCTAGTAGTGATACACAAATTTCACTAGCGTAGCAACCAAAACAATATTGATTCTTGTATTAGTATTAGGTGGTGAAACCTGCTTCAAGACACCTTTTGGTATTATAAGCTTCTGTTTGAGGTAACGTTAACACACAACAACTGATCAAAAATGGGTAGCGGTAAACCAAGAGGTTTGAACTCTGCTAGAAAGCTACGTGTTCACAGAAGAAACAAGTATGTTTGATAATATCTGAACTCTTTATTTGTCTCAAAGTTCCAAGTGTCGTGAATCCAGTTTTCAAAGTTATCTGATGCAATACAACTGCACTGAAAGGATTCTTACATAACGGGCTATTTCGTTTTCTTTTCGAAGCTTTATTTTGGTCAAATAATCATTATGCGAGATTTCATTTTACTAACAACTATTATTACATCGCTGATGTAATTATATCTCTACAGCCGTTGGGCCGAAAACAAGTACAAGAAGAGACTTTTGGGAACTGCTTTCAAGTCTTCTCCATTCGGTGGTTCTTCTCACGCCAAAGGTATTGTTTTGGAAAAATTGGGTATTGAATCCAAGCAACCTAACTCTGCTATCAGAAAGTGTGTCAGAGTCCAGTTGATCAAGAACGGTAAGAAGGTCACTGCTTTCGTTCCAAACGATGGTTGTTTGAACTACGTCGATGAGAACGACGAAGTTTTGCTAGCCGGTTTCGGTAGAAAGGGTAAGGCTAAGGGTGATATCCCCGGTGTCAGATTCAAGGTCGTCAAGGTCTCTGGTGTCTCCTTGCTAGCTTTGTGGAAGGAAAAGAAGGAGAAGCCAAGATCCTAAGCAGGTTGTTTGGGAAAGAATGGTGTATGCCTGCCAATGCATCTAATTTTTCAAGAACTTTTCTACACTAATAGTATAATAAATGCAAATTTTTTTACTCATCAGTATGCATTTGCTTTATCATATAAACTGATATATGTATCCATCACTTTTACTAAATATATAATAGTTGCACGTTTATTTGGAGTCCCCAATTATTGAGGGAGATAGAACAACAGGTTTATGAACTTGATTGCTTATATCCTTGAGCACTGTTATCATAACAATTTTGAAAAGTGCTAGGAAATCATGAAGTGATATTCCCTCCCAGATAATGTATATCTCTCCAAAAGTATGAATTTGAATCTGCTTCAATTAATGATTTCAGGTAGCAGTGATGTTAGCTGTCTTGAAAGTTTTGAATATTGGGACGGATCTTCCAGGCACTTATCGGTTAAAATCTTCAGAGAAAGCTGGAATTCCTGTATTATACCCTGATACTCATTGGTCAAATGGTTTATAAATGGAGAGGACAGGTTCTCAAATTCGTGTAGCAGTCTACCACATACACTGAGAAATGAATGCAACTGCTTTACTAATTCACAGCCTAGAAATTCATCGATGGTTTCAAGACCACACAGTTCATGTAACTTTTTGCTAAGTTGTTTCACAGTGTTGATATTTTCAGAGAGCAACCTGTGGTTTTCTAGTAGTATGGATATCTCATCTAGTTTTTTCAAATACTCAACTACATCTCCTACTTTCTCTTGTGTCAATGGAATGTCCCGCTCAGTCAATTTGGCCAGCATTTCCGTAAAGACTCCGATATCGCTATCGGTCTTTTGCAACTCGAGATACGCCTCGTTATCCTCCTGATCGTAGGTTCTGAAAAATTCCAGATATTTTGGGTAATTAGAAGTAATCTGATCTAGTAGATGTTTAATAGAGTCGGATGTTAATCCTGATACCGTTCTTATAAGATTATCCAATGTGGCATATTGAAAATTGTTGTCCATTAGAAATCTATCGACGTCAAACTTTGTCCCACTGTCGACACTATTCGGTATAGCATACTCATCTACCGTAGCAGCGAACAGCTCCGTATTCAATTCGCTTATTTGGGGCAAATCTATATCAAACTCTCCATCGTCCAAAATATTCATTGCACCAATGTTTGTGGAAGCAATTGCCTGGTTTCCCATCAATATCGTTCTTTAAACTTCTCTCTCTAAGTTGATAATTTTTTAAGTTCTTTAAAAATCAGCATACAAGGTACGTTATAGAAAAGAAATGCGCGCAATAGAAAGCACTTACCTCCATATGCATAAGTTATCGCAATTGGGCTCTGCGCCTTCGAACAGTAACACAGAATCGCATATTGGCGAGCTACCATTGCAAATTCCTAAAAATTTAAGATCCATTGAGTCTTTGAGTCCAAATGCAGCGTATTTGAGGGATCAAGTCAGAAATCTTCTGATGGGTAAGGACGCAGGCATTGATGCGCTACTAAGACTAGAGACATTAATATCTTACGCCAACGAAATATTTCCCTCAATAAACTTAGACGTAAATCTAGAGACTGAATGGATCAGTGTTATGGTCGATATTGCTTTTTTCTACGGTGATCTGGCCCTGATGCTGATGCAGAAAGCGTTCAATAAGACAGAAAGCGGGGGCATATGGTCATCAAGTGGAGAATACTTGAAGAAGGGACTGGGTATTCTTCAATTTTGTGAGAGTAATGTTTCAGAGAAACCGGATCAGCGATTGCTCAATTTGATAATCGAGATGAGCCTTGAATTCCAAATATTACAGCAACTGGGAGTATTAATGCTTTCTCTTTGTAAGTTAAGGAACTCACTGTCTAACGAGCAAAGTACAGAACTAGATCTACAAACCAACGATTTGAAGGAATCGACGTCTGCAAGTCTATTTTATTCTAAACTATGCATTGGGTGTCATGATACTGCGTCGCAGATAAAGCGAGTACACATGCTAGCTCAAAAGCGAGAAGTAATGTCGTTTTTAGAGGGAACTGCATATTTATTACTGTCACTAGACCAATTTCGTAAGGATGAAATCGGCACTGCAACCGGCCTGCTACATCAAAGTGTCAACTGCTACTCGCACTTTATTCCAAGGACAAAATTTACGTCAACAGTGCTCTCCACACCAAAAACACCAATGGGGACCAAAGAGAAGATGCGGAATAAGATGCACAATACATTTTTGAGGACCAAACAAAAAGCTAGCTTACTACCGTTTAAAGCGCGTGCCGACAACAACAAAGTAAGTGAAATTATTAATGATGTCATGGACACTTTCCTAATACCTTTAGTGACACTACTAGATTACGTCTTTCAGCAGACCAATAGCAAATTGTTCTTTCAACCGGTTGAAAAGGATTCGGTAGTCTTAAAATCATTCCTTCCAGGTGGCGTGAAACCTGATTTAAAGGGCACCGAATGGGTATTTTGGGAGGGAAGCCTACAAGAAATGGAACCTGTTTCGAGTGGGGATGAACAACTACTGTACTGATTTCTTCACCTTCTCTATTATTTGTCTAGTCATCCTTGTGCGAGAATCACTAGCAGCTAGAACTTAAAGTAAATAGTAACCCATTTGTTCGATAGCTGCTAATTCTATAAACTAACATAATTTTTTTGAAATACCTTCTCAAACATAGTCAAATAACTAATTACAATAAATTGGGCGAAGGGACCGTCTACAGAAGTGATCACCTCGACATGGCAACTAGGATTACTTAAGCTGTCGATATAGTAGAAAAAAACAATTAAGACAATAACTCACTTTAACAATCCACGTACAAGGATTGTCAAACCATTAAAGACGATTCTGTCTAGTTTCCCCATCAGATAACCCTCAAACTACTGGCTATCATACCCACATCTCCCTGCTGGACGGTATCTAAACTACTGATGGCAGGGAACCCTAACAGTGCAGAAAAGAAACATTTACCCGGCCACTAAATAAAGTATATATAAAGAATACGGTGAAAACTGTGTCTTTCTGGGTTTTTTCTGCTGCAAGAAGTTTTTATAAGTCCTCTTCACTTTAAAGAAACCAATGACCTTCCAAGTTTTTAAAAGAATACGATGATATCATTTGCGTTTTTAATCGAACAATTCTTCTTGTGATCCTTTTCACGAGGTTTTAATGGAGAAGGCGGTTCCTGCGCAGAAAATTAATCTTGTTACATTCTTTGAATGATTTATAGGACGCCATATTAGAAAATTCTGATTCTTTTTAAGCTACTGGAGGACAGTTATAGTTATCCCTTGCACATTATCCAATCACATAAAACTCTTTTTTACTACAAGTACAATCTCTTATTAAGCTATTTACTCCCGCTGATGATTGTCTGACGCATTCTTATCTGTATTGACTCCTGCGTTATCTCGATCCTGCGATCGTGTCGTGGGAATGGCGCTACTCTTATCGCACTGTTCGCCCTGTTTTCCATTGTGAGAATAGAGAAAAAAACAGCAACTACCACAGCATTAAAATTACCGTGGAATTTTAAGCTGCCTTTTTGACGTGAGAAGTGTGTAGGGCACATGATATTAAACAACTTTCATTCTTTCGGAGAGGGAGAACTTCAAATCAACAAGCTTGCCGGCTTGCTTGATTTGGTGCACATTTGAGATCGCTTGTTATCGGTTTAATAATATTTATTGCATTAACTCTCCTAGATTACATAAAAGAGGAGCCTTATTTTCTTTGCTGACTCATTTCACTCCCTCCCTTTGCTAACAAAACTAGCAAATTCGTGCTCATCTGATTAACGCATTGGAGTTAGATATTAATAGCTTATAGACGTTGCAAACCACCACAACAGCAATGGGACTGAGCAAGGCTCATAGGATAAACAGGCCGGCGAGACAGTCGATATCGGAGTCCATTTCGGTGTCACTGGGCCTGCAGAACAATGATGCAAGGCAATCTGACAACGAAAATCCTTTGCAAGTGCTGCCAGGTGAGAGTAACTACCTCGGGAGGTCATACGTCAGTGGGTTGTGGTCTCCCACACAGAGAAACAATAAATCAGGATACGACCTTCTTCCGACAAGTAATGAACAGGCATACAGCAAGCCAATACACAAGTCGCAAATGTTGCATAGGCAGACACAAGCTATTGGGGAAAATTTCAGCGGTTCTAATGGAGATGAAGGTTCAGAGAATAAAGATTTGAATGAGTACATCGACTTGGTGGAGCATAATGAAAGAAAGACGGCAAATATTGATAACGTCGATCAGATCGGGAGCCTTGCAACTGGTCCACAAACTTCTGTGCCTGGCAATAAAGCACACCCAGTAACTTCACCATTGTCAGATGAGTACGGTATCCAAGACGAGAACTCAAGGTTATTACTTACTCCTGTGTCGTCTCTTTCGGTCGCCATATCGGATGCATCGTCATTGACACCGGAAGACTACGACGGAAGAGCAAGGTCACCACTAAATGGACTCAATTCGACATACGGCTCCCAAATTCCTACACTTTCAAGCTACTCTTCAGCAGGCATGAAGATGCGGCCTCCCATAACCTCGAAATGGGATTACATTTCTGCTTTGTCTCATGATATTGTACATTATCTTCCAGCATCCATCTTGGGACTGTTACTTAACATTCTCGACGCATTATCTTATGGTATGATCATATTCCCAATTACAGAACCCATATTTTCCCAGTTGGGACCATCAGGTCTATCCATGTTTTATATTTCAACAGTCATTTCTCAATTCACTTATTCGAGTGGGTGGTCCAGTTTTCCTTGTGGTATAGGAAGTGAAATGATAGAGGTCACACCCTTTTTCCACACAATGGCATTGACGATCATGAAAACGCTGGGGGAAGAGAGGAAAAATGAGATCATTACAACAACTATATTCTGCTACGTCATTAGTTCTATGTTCACAGGCTTAACGTTTTTCACGCTGGGTAAACTGAAACTGGGCAAATTGGTCGGATTCTTTCCACGTCATATCCTGATTGGATGTATTGGTGGTGTCGGCTACTTTCTTTTGATTACAGGGGTTGAGGTTTGTACAAGAATTGCAAAATTTGAATATTCGATCCCATTTTTACTGAACCTGTTCACAGACGAAAAAACCTTGTTTCAATGGCTATTACCGACTATGCTAACAATAATCCTTATCTTTACCCAAAATCGTTTCAGAAACTCTTTGGTGCTACCATCTTTTTACATTCTGACTTTGATACTATTCCATTTCATAGTGGCTATTGTCCCCAGTTTGTCGCTCACGAAGTTGCGTAACTCGGGCTGGATTTTCCCCGTGGCAGCTTCGAATGTTACCTGGTATGATCATTACAAATACTTTAACTTCAGTGATGTACATTGGGGGCTTGTCATCAAGCAAATCCCAACGATGATGGCATTGACCTTTTTCGGTATCCTACACGTCCCTATAAACGTCCCCGCTTTGGCCATGTCTTTACAGATGGACAAGTATGATGTTGATAGAGAACTCATTGCACATGGGTATTCGAACTTTTTCAGTGGGCTTTTTGGCTCCATCGAGAACTATCTTGTTTATACCAACAGTGTTCTATTCATCAGAGCCGGCGCGGATTCTGCCTTAGCTGGGTACATATTGATTGTGTTGACTATTATTGTCATGCTTATTGGACCCGTAATCATTTCCTTTATCCCAATTTGCATCGTGGGGTCGTTGATATTTTTGCTAGGGTACGAACTGTTGGTGGAAGCTCTGGTTGATACATGGGGGAAATTGAACACTTTTGAATATGTTACAGTCGGGATCATCATCTTAACCATGGGGATATTTGATTTTGTACTCGGTATTATCATTGGTATCCTGATTGCGTGCTTCAAGTTTCTGATTGACAGCACTCATTTACAGACAATCAACGGTGAGTTTAGCGGTGAAGTTGCCAAGAGCACTGTCTATAGAGATCCAATTCAAACCACGTTTCTGAACGGTGTTGGAGAGCAGATATACGTGCTAAAGTTGCAGAATTTGTTGTTCTTTGGTACTATAATATCTATCGAGGAAAAAATCGATAAGCTATTGGAGATTAGCAATAACGATTCGTCCAAGAGACGTATCAAATATTTGATCCTTGACTTTAAGAACATCAACACCGACAACATTGATTATTCCGCGGCAGAAGGTTTTAACCGGATCAGACGGTTCACGCAGACTAAAGGCATCCAACTGATAATATCCTCCATTCGTGAAAAGGACGGAATTTATCGGGCGTTCAATAACGTCGGGCTTCTCGAGGACGTTGAGCTTTTCCAAGACTTGAACAGTTCGTTAGAGTGGTGTGAAAATGAGCTGTTGCACTGGTACAACGAGTTGAGAACGAAAGCGAAGGGTAGGTTACGCAAGCTGAACAACACTGCAAACAGTGCTGTGAGCAGACTAGCTGTCAGTGCCTCTAAGCAGATGGATTCACGGGCCATAACTTCAGCTGATCAATCCGGCAGGGCTGCGATTAACAATCTGATGTCTTTGCCCACGAACACCCCCAGAAATCATCAGATGTTGACTGTGGCGCAGGATGTGTTCAAGAACGACGAACAAACTGTCAGCTCGCTACGCAAACAACTGAAAACGAAGGACCCGCTGTTGCCCCTACTGTTACTCACGTTGAAGCAGTACAGGCCTGACATTGGCTCGAACGACAAGTTTGTGAGAGACAAGGAGATCGCCATCTGGAGCCGTCTGTGTCCGTATTTTGCCAAGAAGACCATGATGGCGCAGACCACGCTGCAGCATTGCAACAAGATTTTCTTCCTCGTGCAGACTGGTGTGTTGAAGGCCGTTTTCAAGTTGCCACAGGGCTGCGTCTACGAGACGATGGCCAACAGGACCTGCTACGGTAAGATCATCGATTCGGGGACCACCGTGGACGACGCCGACACTAGCAGCCCTGACTTCTCGAAGCTGTCCATCACAACAGAGACAGACTCCGAGTTGTGGGTCATCGACGCGGCAGCCATGGGGAGACTCGAGCGGGAGGATCCGGAACTGTTCATCCAGCTGGTGCTGCTCGTCATGCTCATCAAGGACAAGAGATTCAAGGATCTGCTGGGACACGCACTGATCAGTGCCTGAGACGTCTGCGGGAAATACCGGGCAGATCATCCGACGCCTCCCCCTCCTACAGAGCACGGCGACTCACGAGAAAGAAAACCCGTCCACCTTCGGGGGGAACCCGAATCATCGGAGAGGCCGTTCGTTAGAGCGTGAATTTTGGGCTCTTCCGGAGGGCCTCGAGAAATGGATGCCCTTTCCGTCAGAGGAAAATAGAATTTTGGCGGGAACAAAAGATATTTCTCGGATGATTACATAAAAAGGAGAACGTGAGGGAGACTTTGCTGGTTGGTTGGTTGGTTGATTGATTGGCAGTCCGCGTTCGCAGAAGGTCATTGTGTGAACACGGGGAGGAACAGTTTCCCTCAGCTGCTTCTACTCTGTGTTGTATTTATATATTTCCAGTAAGAGTGGCCAGGATTATATAATTTATACTCTGCATATCTAATCAGATTAGTCACGTACAGCTGGGCAATTGAGACCATGAGCAACAGAAGTGACATTGCGACCGATCCTGAGTTTGACGAGGTGTCGTCCTTTTCTTCCGTGGACTCGTACAAACCGGAGCCGTTTGTCGGGTTCGGCACGGAGGAGGAGGAGGAGCAGAAACAGCACGACTCGCAGCTGTTCAAGAACGACACAATTCTGAACAGCGAGGATCTGGCAGAAAATACGGGGAACACACCGTCCGATTTAAACTCAAAGGCGAGCTCAACCACCCTGGGGAAGAGGGACTCGAACGCCATTGAGCGGGTCGTTACCAAGAACGCAATGAACAACCAATCGGAGAGTGCAGACGCGCTCAGGTCCAAGGGACTCGACACCACGAAGAGAAGGAACATACCGGACATCAATGCGCCACTGACTCTCACGCAGTCGCACTTCCCGGAGGAGTACCAAGTGGAAACGGAAACGGGACTCGTCAAGATGAAAACCATCGAGAGTCTCAAGAGTCGCCATTCGGGCGGTACACATAACTCGAAGAAGAGCAAGGCGTCCTCCACCAGGTCCAAAAACTCGCTGACCTCCTCGATGGAGGAGCACGGCGAGACGGGCCTCGACGCGGATAAACTCAACAGCGCGGTCGAGAGAAACCGGAAACAGCTCGAACGGTACCAGAAGAACAAGGACAAGAAGGGCATCAAGGGATTCCTGTCCAAGATGTTCCAATGAACTACAGAACTCCCAGCATCAACCAAGGTATACAGACCTCATCGACTGGTGACGAACCGACCCATCTTCGCTCACGTGATATATACTTTTAACTGTCACGTGATATTGGAACCCCGCTCCCTGGAATAGTGAAATATCAAGTTCAAAAGTCCGTCCGTACTCCCGTTCCCTCCTCTCAACAACCTGCTCACGATTCTGTTGGTACCCGTTACTGGAAGGTTCAAGACAACCATGTGTATACTGTTGGGTACAAGAGAGCATCCGGATTACGATTTGGTGCTGATTTCCAATAGGGACGAGTTTTTTGAAAGGGATACGCATATTACGGAATGGCACAGCGGGGGCTACATTCTTTCGCCCTACGATATGACAAAGGGACTATATGATCCTGGGAATTGCGTCCGTGGGACCTGGATGGGACTCAACAGGGCGGGGAGGGTTTCCACCGTGCTGAATTTGAAACTGGAGGGGGAGGCCCTCCGTAAACATTCGAAAAACCCAGCCAAACGCAGGTCAAGAGGGTTGATCCCCTTCATGTTTTTAAGTGATCGCGGTCCCATAGACCAGTGGAACTCCTTTGAGAAGTTCCGGGACCGCTACCCAGATCTGGAGAAGTCGGGCGATTTCAATTTATTTATAGGGGACATTCGTCAACAGGACTATAAAGTTTTGGATTCCGGTGGGAACACGTTCAGTGTTTTGAATGAAACAACTGGAATGAACATGGTGGTCTCCAATGGTAGCTACAAAGAGTTTAATGAAAACGACATAAGCGAGTGGAACAAAGTGAAATTGGGGAAATTGAAGTTGCACGAATTGGTGAATACCGCGGTCAATCTGGATAAATCCAGTTTCATTGATAAATGCTTCCATGCTGCATCCTTCTGTTCCATCGAAAATTCCCAAGAGGACATATCGAAGACACCGGAAGTAACCTCAGACACAATATTTGTCCCGCCTTTGAAGTGTCAACCACAACAGGACGTGGGTCTGACGAAGAGCGGAGGACTTTATTTTGGAACGAGATCGCAAATTGTCACACTGGTGAGTAAAGACAGAAGGCAGGTCACTGTCACGGAACGTATCTTGCATACAAGCGACTCGGACAGAGACTTCAATAGCCCCCATAATCCAAAAGAAGTGAAACAGTTCACGTTTGATCTAACCGATTAACACGTTTTCTTTTAGGTTACACATGGTACGACTCTGCATACGAAGGAAAATCATTCATACTTCTTCATCTTACCTATTTTCCGTCTTCTTTCAGATATATAATTTTTATTTATTAATGTACATACATACTCTTTCGATGCTTGAAAGACGATGGCTGTCGGCTCTCTTAAGATCTTCCGTCTATATTTCGAGGTGGTCGACAAGGTAAGCCGGGAAAACCTTCTTTTGGGTCTTGACATACTTATTACGGTTACTCCCCGCAACAGACGCCTTGTTCGTCCTAAACTCTAATAGGTTCCACAGTTCCGTGTTCATCTCTGCAATCTTGACCATGTTATCTATGTATCCTGCAAGCTCCGTTAGCAACTCGCCGTCCAACGCAAATAGACCTATGGAATCAATCACCAAAGAGAGCAGCTGGAACAATTGCGGCGTGGCCACCGAACTTTCATCCGAGTTGTTGTAGTTCCCAATCACAAACTTGATGAAGTTTGTAACGTTGACTCTTGGTAGCGCCTTCATTTCCTTTTTGATAGAATCCTTGGTGTAATCCTGTAAAATCTTCAGCGAGAGGTCCAAGGAAAGCTCGTTGTTTTCAATGACAAAGGACTCGATCAACAACTCGTCAAGCGGTAAGTTCGGGCACGTGACGATGACCTGTTTGTACAGTCTAGGTATTTGTTTCACTTTGGAAAGTAAATGTCTCGTCTTGTCCGCCGGGAACAGTGGATGCGTCAACAGATAGGTGAAAGCTGCAGGGTACTTGCTCGAGGGCTCGAAATTGTAATTTTTGAGAATTACGCCAACGGTCTCCGATAGGAAGTCCTGGTCTATGATGAATCTGTCTCCCTCCGTGTAACACTCCTGTTCAATGTGCAGTTCTTTAAAAAAGATCTGGTCAAATTTAGCTGGGTCCTTCGCTGCTGCGGTTAGTTTCTTCAGAATGGAAGCGTAATCGTAACTCCTCTTCGTTTTGTCACCAGCGTCAAGAATTGGTTGCAGCGTGACCTGTGATTCTGCTGATTTTCTCTCCTTCGTGAACGTAGCAAACCCTTTCCCTAGGGAATCCTTTATGCTTCTGCTCCCGAGTTCCAAGTTGATGATGTCTAACGACACGGCGTTGTCCTGCGGTCCGTGACTCAAGGCAATGGCGAAGGATCCGTCCCTTGCACCGGCAATCAATTCAACTTGCTTCAGCTGTACAAACTTGTTGTGAGACAGAACGCTGCCCAGGTGCAGATCCAGTAAATATATGTCGTTTGCCAGGGCAAGACAAACCCTGCTATCCCCCACAACTGTGAATGTGGGAGGTGCGCCCTTAGAGGCACTCAAAAATGGGATATTAACCACGCCAATCTCGTTCAAAGTCGTCAACTCGAATATCTTAAAATCGTTAGTCGCAAGGTCAAATTGGTAGATCTTCCCCAGGTGCTCGCTGATCTGCTTGAATTGCTCAAAGTGTAAAGTTGTGCTAACCCGCAGTTCAGTGAGATTCTCCAATTCGTACAGGGCAGTGGACTGCGCCGCGACAATTAAGGCGTACTGACCATCGATAAACTCGACCTGCTTGATATCCTTCAGTGGGAGGCGCTTCGCAAACACCTGCTCTCCACCCTTGTACTTTTGCACGTTACCATCCTGTAGGACCGCGGTGGTGACCACTGAGCCGTCGTGTGTTTTCTCGGAAAGACAGTTCACTACTGCGGATTTCAGCGGTATCTGATGCAACTCGTCCAAATACAAACAGAACGATTTGTTGTTAGATTGTGTTGCGTAGACGCCGTTGTCAAACGCAGTGACCGTCAGATTGGACGGAATGGCCTTGCTGTTAACCAGCTTTGGCGTCGGGTTGATGATATACTGCGAGATGGAATATTTCGAGACGGCAACGTCTAATGTGTTTGCATTTGACGTGAGACTGTGCTGGGAGATTAACACTTTTGTCTGCGACGCCTGTCTGGGCACATTGGTAATTGTGAACGGCTGGGATATCGAAGCAGACATTGCTGGTAGAGGTGTGCACTGCGGTCTGCCGTACGTCAAAGGATACTTCCTCTTCAGTATGGTGCAGAGGACATCTCTAATATTGAACTGAAAAATTTTTTGATATCGAATTCAGAGACGAAGATGAGATGCCCCATCACGTGGAACAGCAGTGGAACAGGGTCTCTGGGGAGGGTAGGGATAGACCAGACACGGGTAGCACCAGTTCATGCGTTGACACGATGGGCTTGACGGAATTGAGGGACAGGTTTAAAACGCTAAGCCAGGAGAGCCAGCGCTTGCGGGTGCGAATTCGGAAGCAACAGGCGGAGGTCGAGAAGCCGAAGGTTTACAGTCTGCAGGCAGCTGAGCCCTCGGTGGACGGTACTGACGGCGGTGATGTGGTGGACAACGTGACTGTGAAGCTTTTGAACACTCCTCTGCGACAGCTGGAGGCGAGAGAAGCTAAAAGAGGGAGAAACGGCGACGATGCAGTGGCCCGTGTGGAGGGCGACCGGGTCGCGAAAGACACGTACAAGAAGGAGCTTGCCCTTTTAGGGAGGAAGACTACGCGGGGCACGTATCGGGACAATGTGGAGCGGCTCGTGGCGCACTTGAACGATGTGTCGAAGAAGCGGTACCTCGTGCGGAAGAATAAGATGAAACGTCAAGGCGCTGGAAGCGGGTCATCCCTAGACGGGTACATCAACGAGAAGAACAAACAATTCAACGAGAAGTTGCAACGCAATGGGCCATCCGCGTGACGATTTCTCTTCGAATAAGAAACGTATAAGTAATTATAAAGTCACACACACAAAAGATACATACCATAAAATGTACAAGGTTAGTTAGTAGAGGCACGGCTATTTGTACGTGGTCTCCTCCTCCGTAGCGAAGGAGTATAGCGAGTTGTTTTCGAAGACCGGCTTAGTTCTGGCCTTCGCGAGCTCGGATTCCGCGTTGGACCTTTCGTGCTGCGCGTTGACTCTCGCCTTTGTAGCGACGTTAGCCTTCTCCTCCGCGTCCGCGATCTTCTTCGCCCACTCTTTGCGCTCCATCTCGATGGCGACCTTCTGCTCGAGTTGCTGGTCTGCCCTCTCGCTCTCGTCCTTGGCGCGCCTCTCGGCGAAGTCCCTCTCCTTTTGCATATCTGCGAGTTCTTTCTTCGCCTGTTGCTCTTGGTCCAAAAGGTTCTTCTCGATCTGTGCCTTCTCCTCCGCGACCAACTTCAGCTGCTGCTCGGCCTCCTCTGCCTTCTGCGCCGCGTCCTGCAATTTGGCCTCGTAGATCTCGCGCACTTGCACGAGGTTCGCCGTGTGTTCTACGTCGAGTTGTTTCAACCGCTCGTCGAGGTCCGCGTCCTTCTCCCCGAGTTTATCCTCGTAGAACTTGGTGTTCGAGTCCAATTTCTCGTTCCAGACACGTTCACGCTCCGCCCTCGCGCGCTCCATCTCGTTTGTGATCCCGATCAGTTTCAGCCGCTCCCCCGTGATCTCCTGCTTCACGACCGCCAGGGAGTCGAGTTTCCCCTGGATCGAGTCGGTCACGTTCACGAGCTCGTGCGACTTGAGATGCTGCCCGGTCTCGAGGTCCGCGAGGTTCCTGTCGGCGTTCCCCTTCGAGAACTGGTTCGCGTCGATCTCCGTCTCCAGCTCGGTCTTCCGCTGCGTAAGGTCCCTGATCTGCTTTGTGAGCTTGTCCTGCTTGTGGTTGAACTGGGACAGTTTGAACAGTTGTGCGTCCAGCCGTTCCGTGATGTTCGTCAAGTTCGTGGTCCACAGGTGGTAGTCCTTCTCCGCGTGCGATTTCTCCAACGTGAGCTGGTTGACCTCGTGTTGCATTAGTGTTTTCTTCTGCGAGATGAATTTCAAGTCTTGCAGTTTCTGCAGTTTGACTAGCTGTGCCTCGTGGAGCACTTTCAGTTTTGAATCGTTGAAAGTCGCGTTTGAATCGAACAACTGTTTAATCTTTTTGTTCTCGATGACTTCAGATTTGGCGATCTTGTCCAGTTTCGCGTCGTTCATCTTTGCCAAGACGGCGAGTTTCCTATCGTCCACATTGGCGAGTTTTTGTTCGTACTCTTGCAACTTCTTGGCGAACTTGTTCTCCTGTTCACGTTGGTAATCCTCCATCTCTGCCTTGTGCACTTTGTCATCGTACAGGACTTTATTGAACACCGCTGCGGAGACGTACCCGTATTTGGGTAATTTCAAGAGGAACTCTGGTTCGTCCTCTGTAGCTTGTGGGTTAGTCACTGGTTTGTCCATGAGTCTCTGTTTTGTCTGGACGCCCACCTCTGTGGCGCCCGGGTCGATCAATTGCAAGGAGTCCAAGTCGACGTACAGTTTCGGTTGAGTTGCTGGGTCCACTGGTTTCCTCCATTCGATTTCGTTCTGGAGGGCCATCTGTTGAGCGTCGACGAGCTGGTTCTGCTCGATGTTGAGCACGTCACGAGTGTAATCGTACCCTTCAGCGGTTTCAGTGACCTCGGCACGAGGGATCCCCCTCGCGTCACGGATGTATTCTCTGATGATTGGGTCTGAGATGTCGATTTCATCTTGTTCCTCCTGTGTGAGTTCCACTGGAGGCACGAAATCGTAGTCGATAGCAAACCTGTTCGTGGTGTCTCTCTTCTCGGGTTCAATTGCCTTGAGTTCCCTCTGCTTCTGCTGCTTCTTGGCAGGCTTGCATGTTCTATCCAATACGGACTGACATTTTTGCAAATGGAGGAGTGTGGACTCCCTTTTCTCCAAATCTTTCAAGATCAGGTTCTGCCTCGCCTCGTTGTCCAGGAGGTACTCTGGGAACACGATATCCCTTGCGCGTCTCTGGTCGTCGGTCATCTTGTTGAACCCGAGCTCCCTTGTGTTGTACGAGTTGTACAGGGACGACGCGGAGACCGTTGGGAACTTCCTCGTTCTCTGCAATTGGAGCTGTTTCTTGCCCGTCTTGGTCAGCTGCGCGCCTCTGAAGGGAGAGACGTACTCCTCTGTCGCTGCGGTGCCGATGGCTCTGCGGAACGACCCGGGGGACACCCGGGACGCGCGACTCGACCCGCCCGAAGACTGCAGCGACACCGCGTCCTCGTGCTCCTGCACCAACCTCTCGTACCCAGCGATTGCCATAATGTCTTGGTCAACCTACCTACCTGGTCTACTGTAACAACAACAGTGAAGCAAATCCACGGCCCTCCGCCTCGAGCAGTATATATAAACGGGGGG
>JANIWX010000010.1:0-190748 GCA_030705205.1 Huiozyma sinensis
CGATGTGGAGAAAAGATAAGACGAGATAGTTTTGGAATTTGTCTCCAACAAATGAAGAAACTATAACGCATCGTGAACTTGTGTGATATTTCTCCAACGAAATAATCATATAAATAGCCACGATATAGACCGTCGTCTCGAAGTAATTCTCATCACAGGTTATTTCTAATCTACTTATTTTATATATATTCTTTCCTTACATCTGTAAGGGCAAGAAACCGATATACAAGGTTATAAAATAATTTATCTGATATTCAAGTATGTCTTGGCAAAGAGGAACAAATAACAAACCATTGAGAAACTTCGAGGACTTCGTTCACGGATGGAGTTCAAATAAAGCAATACCTGCTTTGTTGAAGTCCGTTAATATCGATCTCAGTATTAAATTGAGAGGCCCATAGTATATTACACGGTAACTAGCATGAAATCGGAGAAGTAGATTAAGTAGGCTTATATTGGACCAAAAAAAGTAAATAAATAAAGTCAGTTCCAGTTTCTGGGTTAGAGGAATTTTGCGACGTATGCCTAGCTGTGCATAAACTTCAAATGCTTTGGCTACTTTGATTTTGGGACACAGACACTAAATGGGAAAAAGATGACTGACTAAGTTTCATCTCATTGTGAGAAATGGAAGTAGCTTTCATCCTGAAAGTAGGACCGTTACGCCGATGCGAGACTTGCTGTTCACTTTCCCTTCGAATGGGGAAAATGTTTGGATTTAGACACACTGTGCTGTTCATCAAGTACATCAAGCCACAAGATATAACCGAGCATAATTTTCTTGACATGGTGGAGTGATGAAGGTGCTGTACACGAAGAAGTACGTACGTTATATAACACAAGCGACAACGACAACTGCCCGCAGGTTTCAAACGCTATTTAGAACTGCTTCTGTCACCTGTTTGGACAGTTCTTGTACTTCCTGGGGATCTTCTGCCTCACAGTAAATCCGCACTGCGTTCTCCGTACCGCTAGCCCTCACAAAACTCCTCGCTCTCTTAAATCTGCTGACGCAGTCGTCTATCTTCTCCTGCAGACCCTCTGGTGAAACGAGTTTTCTCTCTTGGTCTGTAGTTTCGAAAATGTTCCTGTCTGGGACGACAACTTTTGTCAGGAGGTTAGGGAGGTCGGTATACTCTGCATCCCATACTTCAGGGGTCCATTGCAGCTTGATGAGGACAGCAAGGACACCCAACATGTCCGCTATGGCGTCTCCTACAGTCTGGTTGATCAGCTTGCTGAAATGGTACAAAGTGTTTGCAGCGTCATTTGTACTGGCGACCTTTGCAACCACCTCGTTGAACTTGTCCGAAAAGACTACCGTTCCATGTCCATTGGCCTCAAAGTATATCCCAATATCGTACTGTGTCTTCGCGACATGGTGGAGGTGCTTGACTCCCGTCTTCGTGCAGGCAGAGGGGATGCCGAGGTCTGATGCAATGTAGCGAGTGGAGTTCCCGTTGGCGTACGCGGTCTGGACGACACCGACGGTCAGTGTGTCATCCACACCAGCTCGTGCGGTCAACTGACCGATGAATTTGGCAAACAAAGTGGAAATCTTGTCCCCATCCAGCAGGTGGAACTGTTTGTTTTTGACGAAGTAGAACACGATCCGGTCTGCATCACCGTCGAACGAGCAGTACAGATCCGGTAGGGCGCCACTGGTGGTCCCCTGCTCGGGGACCCCGCTTGGAAGTCTGTGGTTTGTTTTGACGAAGTCGGCGCCACATTTCACGTTCAAGTTTTCTGGTGTCCCGTAGTCTGTGTTCAACAGTGTGAATTTATTCTGGTCCACGGCCCACCCTTTAAAGAACTGTTGCAACTGCACGGCCCCTACACCATTGGCCGTGTCGATGAACAATCTGTCGAAGGGCCAGGCGGCAACACCATCCGGGAACAGTTTCTGCCAGTACCCTTGGAAGTGCTCGTTATATGCCGCGGCATCCCTCACGCCGTCCTGTTGCAGACTGGTCAAGTAGTGCAACTGTGGGGTGGTTAGCAATCCAGGGTTGCTGATAGTGACTGTACCTCCAGAGACTGCCAATGCTGCATCTACGAGATTCTTCAGCAGCCGCGGACTCGATTCCCGCGTGTCGTGCCCGACACATAACCTTGCCCCCCTAGTGTAGTCACCTTCCTCTACAAGCGAGGTCCAGTATTCCCACCACTGTTCAAAAGTTCCATTCGCCGCGAGGTTTGCAAGCCGCGTAGCAAGAGGTTCCCACTGTTCGGGCAGCATCCCGCCCTCAGGGTCCACGACTTTCACGCCGTTATCCTCCGGTGGGTTATGCGACGCGGTGACCATGACCCCGACCTGTGCGCCACTGAGCCGCCACGACCGCAGCACGGCAACACACCCTGTCGCAAACATGACTGTATCTAGGACTGCAGCTCTGTCCCGAAACCCTGCAGTCCCGTACGTGTACTGGTACCCCTTTGTCGTGCATACTGTGTCAAACACAGCTCTAACAGCCTCTTTACTCATCCTGGCGAGTGCAATTGCCCCTCTGACCAGTCAATTGAACAGACTCCACATACATGTAGATTCCATATATATATCTTGAAACCATATTATATAATATATATAATAGCATATTTTTACAAAGTAATACTAAAGAGTGTACCCTGCTGTAAAGCGGACAACCAGAGAACAACACACACACACACACACACACAGATGGCACCGAATGTACGTGTTCTGACACGCAACGACGTCCCATTACCACTGCCACAGGACGGCTGCGTGCTGAAGGAACTCGTGCAGTTCCGCTGCGAGAACGACGGCACGCAGTGGCAATGCGTGCCGTTCAAGCGTTTGTTCGAGCAGTGTCCCTCGCGAGAGGGTACCACTAAGGGCAAGCGTGTTGCTACTAAACGATACGAGGTTACTGGTGCTCCAACGACCACTGTCACCACCAACACCAGCACCAGCACCCACACACCCATATCACGACACACGACACCCGCCACGTGATGCCCGTAACCTCTGCGGTACCTCCCAGCCCCAGCCCCCAACCGCACATGGTAGCGCCGCGCGGAACAGCCACACAATCCGCACCCCACACCGGCACACCCGCACACCGCACACACTTTGTGTCTTATCGCTCTCGGGTCCCTTTTTATTTCTCGCCTTGAGACAAACAATTGTGTACTATATAAAGAGGGAGACGGTTGGATTGCACAGGGGGTGGCGGATGTTGATGGAGTGCAGAGGGGAGATATAGACACACAAACACACACACAAACACAAATGAAAATCACACAGTCCGTTCTATGGGCGGTTGCTTTGAACAGGGTCGCAGAGGCTCTTGTTCTGCCAGAGATTAGAGATGAGAGAGGGGTTTCTCAGGGCGAACGTGGGGAGCGTCGTCACGGTGTTCAAGAACACGGCCGTAAGGAACACGGCCGTAAGGAACACGGCCGTCGTGGACGTCCTCACCGCGCATCCAGGCACGAAAAGGACGAGCACCGCCCCTGTAAGCACGCCGAAGAAGAAGAAGAACTGGCTCCACTGTACACTCCAGGGTCCGCCCTCTCCGCTTCCAGTTCTGGCTCAAACAAGTATATCATCTTGTTCAAAGAAGGTGTCACGGCTGAACAGATCAGTGCACACAAGCAGCTGTTGCAACAGGCTCTATTGGAGACCAGCGATGTCTCTGCAGAAGGTATAGTCGCTGACGTGCTGGACTCGTTCGACCTCGAAGGCGTTTTGTCCGGTTACGTTGCAGAACTGTCTCCGATGGTGTTGGAACTCGTCAGACGCTCGCCATTCGTGCAACTTGTGGAGCAGGACTCCGAGGTGCACACTAACGAGTTCGACACTCAGAACAACGCACCTTGGGGGTTGGCCCGTATCTCGCACAGAGACCCACTGTCCCTAGGGTCCTTCAACAAGTACCTCTACGATGACGCCGCTGGTGAAGGTGTGGACAGCTACATCATCGACACGGGGATCAACGTCAAGCACAAAGAATTCGAGGGCAGGGCCCACTGGGGGAAGACGATCCCAGATAACGACTTCGACGAGGACGGGAACGGGCACGGGACGCACTGTGCGGGGACCATCGCCTCAAGGCACTACGGTGTCGCCAAGCGCGCCAACGTCATCGCCGTGAAGGTGCTCCGCTCTAACGGGTCCGGGTCCATGTCCGACGTCATCATGGGCGTCGAGTTCGCTGCCAAACAGCACGCGAACAAGGCGAAATCAAACGACAAGAAGTTCAAGGGATCCACCGCTAACATGTCCCTCGGCGGTGGGAAGTCCCCATCGCTGGACCGTGTCGTCGACGCCGCTGTGAAGCTGGGCTTGCACTTCTCCGTCGCTGCGGGGAACGAAAACCAGGACGCCTGTAACACGTCCCCCGCCGCGGCAGAGAGGGCAGTCACCGTCGGTGCATCGACCCTATCAGACGACAGAGCGTACTTCTCAAACTGGGGGTCCTGTGTCGACATCTTTGCTCCAGGCTTGAACATCCTGTCCACCTACACCGGTTCAGACGACGCCACGGCTACTCTATCGGGGACCTCCATGGCCTCGCCTCACGTCGCCGGGCTGCTAACTTACTTCCTGTCTTTGCAACCGGAGAAGTCGAGCCAATTCGGCACATCCGAACAAATCACCCCAGAGCAACTCAAGAAGAAGCTGATCGACTACTCGACAAAGGGCGTCCTATTCGACCTACCAGAGGACACACCAAACGCCCTAATCTACAATGGCGGTGGCGCAGACCTATCCGACTTCTGGGGCGACAAGGGCAAGAAATCGCACAAACCTTTATTCGCACACGAATACGACAACGTTTGGGCGAGTTCCGACGCCATGTTCGAACAGGTCAGAGCCATGTTCGGGAAATTGAACATCTTCTGATCCCGGAATGTGACGGCCCAACTGCTACCTCGCTCCTTTATTGTTTTGTTTTTTTTTTCCCCTTCTTCGCTTTTATCTTACCGAATACATCTGTCCGACACTTGTCGCAGTGCGCTACAATAAAAATACCAATATCCATGACGATAGTTCATACATATATATAAATATAACGGACCCTCGTGTCCTCGCAATTATATAAAGGATAATATACATAAAAAAAAAAGATTATATGTTTACACTACAGTTATGAAGTTAAAGTGGGTCATGAACGTGCGAGAGTGTTACAGTTTGAGGATGTCCCTGAATGGTTTCGGTTTGAATCTTCTCGTACGCAGAACTCTGCTTTTTGTGTTTTTCATTCTTTCGGGGGACCCGGTAATGCCATTTTTTGGCGGGAGGAACCGCCATATGAGATAAGTGTGTTCGGAGATGGTCAGAACGGTGCAGTATACTGAGCCACAAGGTGCTTTTTCACAGGGCGTACGTTGCCAATTTTGCAGAATCTGGAACACCATGAAATAAACCGTTTATCGATTTCCGCGATAGTTTAATGGTTAGAATGGGCGCTTGTCGCGTGCCAGATCGGGGTTCAATTCCCCGTCGCGGAGTGTTTTTTTGGCTAATCAGCCGAGCATTCCATGCAATGAAGCATCCTGTGCAGTTGGGAGATGTGATCCACATCTCTATTCGCAGGATGTACTTATCTTTTTAGTTGAGGGAAGCGAAACATTCAAAAGAGCATATGTAACATGAAATGAAGCGACAGCACTTTCTCGACTGATCGTTGAATTGACCAACATACTCCTGTCTCGATTAACCCAAGTGTTAAAGAATAATTGTTTTGTGGCTTGGAAATGGAAGGGGATTGGCCTTACTTTTGTTAAACTTGCACCTAACTACTGTAACTATACGTCCCAAAATCAAGGAACGAAGTTGTGGCAGTACATAGTAGCTAAGCACAGTCCCATATATATAAGTACCACATGTATGAGGCCCTGGAACGACTCCAAACACCACTCATCGCAGACTCTGTCCCCGTCTTTAGTGAACACTATGATGGAAATTTGATTAACAAACAAACAAAAATTGCAGAAAAGAAAAATCGATTTGTTCACCTCATCGCATCGCATCGCATCGGCGCCAAGCGAAGTACGGTAATAGGGTCCCCGCGGGCTGTGTACCACACTCGATGTTTGAATTACCGGTGCTTCTCGGGTCGTATTCTGAGACGCAGAGTCTTGTTAGAAAGAAATTGCGATACCGGTACCGTAACGAGATCAAGCGCCAGTACAAACGGATCAAAATCCACGATGAGAATGGGCAACTGACTCCCGAGAGCTCGCACACGGAGTTGGATGACCACGAGAGCAGGTCCAGAGTGCGTGGAGGGAGAAAGAGGAGACTCTATGATTTGCGCAATCGAGAAGAACTTGGCATTGAGTCAGATTCTAGTGAAGCACAGGACGAGATGGGGGATTCACCCGAGGAGGAGGAGGGGGAGGATGAGATTGGGCATGAGGAGCGCAAGTATTTCAAGAACCACGAGAAGCCGGAGGACTTGTACGAAGTGTGGCACGCTGCGACTGAAAGGAGGAAAGTGCCCATCCAGCGGCAGTTTGTGTCCTACAACAGACTTCAAAAGATTGAGAGGAGGGCCAAGCGGAAGATGGAGGTGCCCTTACTACATGTGTCAAGGGCGCATTCGAGCGAGTTTTCCGCTGAAATAGATGGCTACGATGTGGTGTCCAGAGACGACGAAACAACCTCGACGACGCACTTTGAGAACAAGCATATTCAGTTGCTCGTGACCTTGTTGCACCGGCACATCTCCACCGAGAACTGGAACTTGGCGTACAAAGTGTTTGCACTGCTGATTCGTATGCCCCGGGTGGACATCCGAGCTGTGTGGAACTTGGGTGTCGCAATCCTTGCTCGCCGAGACTCGACGACCGCCATTGACTTTCTCGAGTGGATGCATAGCGTGTACTCGAGTAAGCACAGGTTTATCCAGAACGTCAACCACAGGCTGCCGCCCGCATTCCGGTCCGGTTCGCGCACGCACACGGCACAGTACACGACGACGTGGTTGTGGCTGTCTCTGAGGGCAGCAACCGAGCAAGCGCAAGAGGGCGCCCAGACGACACTAGAACCTTTGGAGCTTCTCACGGACAGAATCTCGGAGCTTGTGCTGACTCCACCGTACATGGACGACAGCGAGGTGTGGTTCATCTACTGTTCGTGTTACTTCGTCAAGGCAGACATCCTCTCGAGGACCATCCACAGCGACCTGGCGCACAACATGCATGCGTTCTCCTCGTCAACCATGGACCTGCGGCGCAACGAGGTCGTCCAGAGCATCACCCGATGCCAGAAGTGTCTGCACACCGCGGAGGAGAAGTCCGACCAGGCAAGACACCGGGCGCATGCGTACTGGGAACTCCCGACGGGATACATCAAGAGACAGCTACAGCAGATAGAGAAGCGACTCACGGCGCAGAGCACAATAACGGACCAACCTTCGAGCCCTGCCCACTACGAGAACTACGGCTTCGGGGACGCGGAACTGCCCGAAGAGCAGGCAGATGTCGACGCATTCCCTATCGAGGAGGACAATTCCTTCCTGCAGACGCTCGACACACAGCCACTCTCGGACAACTTTCTGTAGCCCGAGTAGTGCTAATGGATGCGAGTCGGTACCTCGAAGTGTCATTCCCCACCGGCTGCGGGTGTTGGACGGTAGAGGCTGCTGCTGTGCGTCATTTTCTTGTCCGCTGCAGCGTCTTTCTGCGGGACCTTCTGAGTATTTGTTAAGCATTTGTTAAGCCCTTTATGGATAAAATATATATATATACGTATATAGAGGTTGATCGTATAGGAGAAGCTTAACGGGATGGGTTGTAGTTGCTGGAGACGGGAGAGTAGCGTTTGCTTGAAAGTTGGTGAACGGTTTATTGGCTAAGGATAGTCTATATATTTCTAGCTGCTCTTTTTTTGCTGTTTCTCTGCTCTCGTTTCCATCTCATACATGCTGGCTGCTAGAGAACTGGCTCTTTTGGTGGCCGTTGCTTCAGGGGCGTCCGCTTGGTCTCCCACTGATAGCTACGTACCCGGGAATGTAACCTGTGACGATGACATCAATCTGATCAGAAACGCGTCGCACACTCTGTCTCAGGACGAGAGGGAGTGGCTGAGTGTGCGGAACAACGTCACGAGGCCCGCTTTGCTCGAGTTCTTGCAGCGGTCGACCGCGAACTTCTCGGACGACTCGCTGCTTGGGCAGCTGTTCAACTCGTCCTCGGGTCGCAACGTCCCCAAGATCGGGATTGCCTGTTCTGGGGGTGGCTACAGGGCCATGCTGAGTGGTGCTGGTATGCTCGCTGCCATGGACAACAGGACCCGTGGTGCGAACGAGAACGGGCTCGGTGGGCTGCTGCAGAGTGCCACCTACTTGGCCGGTCTCTCCGGTGGTAACTGGTTGACCGGTACGCTGGCGTGGAATAACTGGACCTCCGTGCAGGCGATCGTGGACAACTTCACCGTGGACGACTCCATCTGGGACATCGACCACTCCATCATCAACCCTGGTGGAATCAACATCTTCAAGTCCGGGTCCCGCTGGGACCACATCTCGGACGCGGTTAACGACAAGCAGGATGCAGGGTTTAATATCTCCCTGGCCGATGTCTGGGGTCGTGCATTGTCGTACAATTTCTTCCCAAGTCTTTACCGCGGTGGTGAAGCGTACACTTGGTCCACTTTGAGGGACGCAGAGGTGTTCAAGAACGCGGAGATGCCATTCCCCATCTCCATTGCAGATGGGAGATACCCGGGCTCGCACGTCATCGACCTCAACGCTACTCTGTTCGAGTTCAACCCATTTGAAATGGGGTCGTGGGATCCAACGGTAAACAGTTTCACGGACGTCAAATACTTGGGTACAAATGTGTCCGAGGGTAAACCAGTGAACAAGGGCCAGTGCATTGCCGGGTTCGACAACACCGGGTTCATCATGGGCACTTCGTCGACTCTGTTCAACCAGTTCTTGCTGAGAATCAACGGCACTGGTCTCCCCAAATTCATCACACAATTGGCTACCCACTTCTTAACAGACCTCTCCGAAGACTACAACGATATCGCCATATACGCGCCAAACCCATTCAAGGACGCCAAGTTCCAAATGGGGAACGCCTCCACCTCTATTTCGGACTCCGAGTACTTGTTCCTCGTTGACGGTGGTGAGGACGACGAAAACATCCCACTGTATCCATTGATCCAAGAGCAGCGTGACCTGGACGTCGTCTTCGCATTGGACAACTCCGCGGACACGAACCTGTCCTGGCCAGACGGTAACTCCCTCGTGCACACGTACCAACGTCAATTCGGTGCCCAGGGTAAGGACTCTGCCTTCCCTTATGTCCCTGACGTGAACACTTTCGTCAACTTGGGATTGAACCAGAAACCCACTTTCTTCGGCTGCGACGCTCGTAACTTGACTGACTTGGAGTACGTCCCACCTCTGGTCGTTTACATTCCAAACGCAAGACACTCCTTCAACGGGAACCAGTCCACTTTTAAGATGTCGTACTCCGCCAAGGAACGTTACGGTATGATTCAAAACGGGTTCGAGTCTGCAACGAGGGGGAATTTCACAGACGACCAAGACTTCTTGGGCTGTATCGGGTGTGCCATCATGAGACGTAAGCAACAATCCTTGAACTACACTTTACCAAGTGAGTGTGAGAAATGTTTCACGAACTACTGCTGGAACGGTACCATTTCTAACGAGCCAGCTTTGGGCGTTTCCAACGCTGCTGAGGTCCAGTCGTCCCAGTTGGCCTCTGCACTAAGCACCGCGTCCACTGACGCCAGCTCCGTGGTCGCTTCGTCCACGGGTTCCGTCTCGTCAAAGTCCAAAGTGAGAAAGAACGCTGCTAATGCGGTCAATGTGGACTCTGTCTCGGGCCGTTTGATCACACTTGTGGCGATGTTGGGTTCTGTTATTGGGTTCATTTGATCGCGGAACCCCTTTAGATACTTCAATATACGTATATGTAGTTAGTTTCCGCTTATGGTTTCGTCAAGGCCTTTTTCCAGTTGAATTAAAATGTACTTGTTACAAACGGCGTTAATTCAAGTAGAAGGCGTCTTGTAAACGGGGATGGCAAACCTTCCAGTTTTTGTTGTTTCTCCCGTTTCTTGCTCCTGCTAGAAAAGATAATGAAAGGGAACGGTTCCCAGAACCCACGCGCTGAGGTAATCTGATCAATCTCTTATCTTGGCGTATCCCTTCGTGATGGCATTATTCACGCCCATTCGTCTGTTTTCCAATGCAAAAAGTAGATCTCTCATGACGATGCCCGGTTCCTCACGGGCCTCTCTGAATTTCAGACCGTTGTCGCCACGAGAATTTATATCGTTTGCTACTTTACCCATCGATTTCGTCATCGACGAAGTGGGTTTGGCAACGGAGGACGTGAGCCATCCGTACTGTTTCTTCGTCCCTGCCCTTAGCGTCGCCGTGAGGTTCGATGCGCGATGCAGTGTTTCTTCCGAGTTGACCTTTGTGTCGACGTCCTCCTTCTCCAACCCAAGCGCAATCCGTTTCTTCAACCGCTTCTCCTCCTCTTTCCTCTGGGTCAGTGCGATACTTTTGAGCGCTATCGAAACCTCGCTTCTCCTCCCCGTGTTGAGCTGCACCCCGCGCCGCCTGTGTCGCGATATCACCAGCGCATTTGTCACGATATCCCTCATGTAGTACTCGCACGCACTGGACACAACAGCGAGAACGTCCGCCTTCTTGTTTGAGCTCGAAATGAAGTTCGAATTGAACTGCGCTTCTTTGCTCACTTTCCGCATCGTAGCAAGAACCTGGTCCGGGTGTAGAAACGGCTGATGAGGAGGCATCACAGCAGCATCCGCAGCCGCGCTCCGCTGCTGCGAGAGCTTCTTCTTCGACAGATTCGTCGACGTCTGCAAGAGCGCCTCCTCCTCTTTAATATCCACCCCAGCAGAGAACAGCACATCCTGCATCTTATTGGGATCTGTCTGTGCCTTACCCTGGTTCCCAGCACCGTTTGCAGAGCCATGCGCGCCCTTCTTGCCCTTACTCTTCTTTTCGTCTACCTTCGGTAATGCCAGTCCAAGCGAGTCTGCCGCCTGGACCTTCTGTTTCTTCCCAGAGGGTCCAGCGCCGTCATTGTTCGGATTGGAATCGGACCGTTTGTTGTTCGGCATGTTCTTGTGGACCGTATACCCTCAGCAATGTCCACCCGTCCACCGTTTCAGTCGTCAAGACGTCAAGAGGTTCTTCTTCTTCTTCTTCTTCTTCTTCTTTGACAGTATCCTTTTGAAATATGTCCGGGTAATGCGTTGCAGAACTGCGTCAAGTGAAGACCTGTCACAGGTCCTGTCGGGGCCATGGAATGCAGTGGGAGGGTCATTGAGTTGTTTGGTAGTGGCATCTAGGATGGCAATGTGATTGTAGAGGTTTCTGGTTTTTCTCCGGTGATTTGCAGCCCATTTTGGGGTATTTGTAGCGATATTTGGACGATTACTGATGAAGCGTCCACGTACCGAAATAGCGGTGCCCCAGTAGCAATGAAAGGACAGTGGAAGTGATGACTTGCGTGTTGTATTCTGCTTCTAGGGGGAACCTCTGAAGCAAGAGCGATAAGTACAAGGTATTATTAGAATTGTTCATATACATGTATGTAGTAGATCCTGGATGTGATTCGGTGCTTGTCTGGGAGACCTATTCCCAGTTACACTTGCGTCCATCACAACCACCCGGGTATCAGGTACGTTTTTCGCTGCGTTGGAAGATCCAGCCAAGACCGAGGGCACCACCAAGGGCCGCCAGTGCGTATCCGACACTGTTCTGTGGTTGCGATTTATCCTCCTGCGAGTGGTCCGTGGAGGAGCTGGGACCACTGTTTGTTTCTGTCTCTGCTGTTTCGCGCGCTGCTATCTGGTTATAGATTTGCTCGTATTTGGCCTCCAATGAGTCCACGTACAACTTGGTTTCCGACAATTGCATCTTCAACTTATCCACGTGGGATGGTGGGAGATTCGTCTCGGCAGAAGGAGCGGCCGGTTGTGCCTCTACATGAGGAGTAGCCGATTGCACCGATTCCTCCCTAGCAGCATCCTGCTCGGCCCTTTCAGCAGCCAATTCGAGAAGACGCAGTTCTGCGTCTATCTTCTCTGCATGCTCCTTTGCATCTCGCAATATCTCATGCGTCTCATCGATATGCCGCTGGTGGCTTTCGTGTCCATTATCTTGGTCGGCGTGTTGCAAACTTTGGGCCCTTTCGAAATCGACGATCCTGTTAACTAGGTCCAGCTTCTTCCCAGAGACCCTGAGCCCGCGGGACCGACACTCATCCTTCAGCAATTTCACAGACATCCCTTGGTAGATCGCGGGTTCCTCGTGCACTTCTGGCCTTGGCCCAGCATTCTCAACATGCAACAATCTCACAAACCTCGCGGGGCGACGCATCGCCAGCGTCGCACACCGCGACCACAGGGACAGCCCTGCGGTGCCTCTCACCAACGGCCGTACAGCGTGTATCATTGCCCTATCTCAAACGTCCCAACAGCACAGCACAGCCCGACAGTTCGAGGTCCCTCGAGACTCGTCGTGTTTTCATTTGTTGACAGTTTTAACGATTTGATCGAATCTTGCAGTGGACGATGACCAGATGGCAATAGTCGATGCTACGAGTGGTACTACGTTGATTGATTGATCTTGGGTGTGTTGGTTGCTTAAGGATACGCACAGGATGGGCGAGAGGGTACATCGCTCTCTCGCTAATGTATATATAAATATGTATGGGGGGGGGATCGTATAATTCAATACTGGGTGTACGCTACAGGGACTCAGTACTGTCTCGCTGCCTCCTGGCAGGCCTTCAATTGCTGCAAGTAGTAATCGCATATCTGGAAGTTCCCGTTGTTCTCGTCGAGACACCTGGTGAAGTTTCTAGCGTCGACGTCACACCGAGTAGTGTTCTGTTCCGTGTTGTCGAGGGCCGCTGCGTTGCTCTGTGGAGTATCCACTGCACTGTCGCCGCCGCCGCCGCCGAACATGCCTGTTAACCCGGCACCGAGTGTGTGTCCGATTGTACTACCGACGGCAACACCGGCTGCCGTGGACGCCATCTGTGCAAACATCCCCGGTTGTGCTGGGGCAGCCGCTGGGGGGGGCCGCGACGAAGCGGCCGCAGTGGCGGGTGCGGCCGCCGCGACGGGCGCAGCCCTCGCTGGCGCAGCCATCGTCGAAGCAGAGCGTCTCTGCGGCTGGGATCTCCCGATAGGTCTTGAACCTCCTCTTGAACGTGCCATACCTGCTATCTGTCTGTCTGTACCGTGTTGTGTTGTGTTGTCTCGTCTGGAGGTTTCCACTGAACAGTTTTCAAGTCGCCGCTATTTATACGTTTCGTCCGGCCGAAGAATCCGGGATTTCGGGGGAAAGTGGGAACACCGATTTTGCGGAGAAGGTCCCGTGATCTGCGAGATCTCGGAGATCGTTTCCCCACCCCCACGCTTTTCGTTCGGCCGAACGTGTTTTGCCGGTTCGGCCGAACCGCTGTAGCGTGGGGGTGGGGAACCCCCCATGATGATTGATTATATTGCACACGATTCGGATACTACGAAAGATGTCACCTGGGATTCGGATTGCCGCTTGCTTCAGAACCTCCATTCGGCATCTACAGACTCGGTGGCCCATTTGAACTTTTCACGCAGAGACTTTGTGAACACTTTCTCGATGGGCACGCCGTACTTCTTGCAGAAGACAACGGACAGACGTGGGTCTATGTAGTTGATCTTGGATGTGCCCAGGGAAACCTCCGAGTTCTCCTCTTTGTCACGTAGCTGCACGGTGGCCGTCTTGATGCGCTCCTCGAGTTTCTCTACTTGTTTTTGCAACTTCTCGACGGTGTTCAGCGACTGTTTCACGGCGACTAGCCCAGTCTCCAACTCAGTGGCAAACTCTTGCCCCATCTGGTCCACTTTCTCGAGCCATTCGGTCAGAGTCGAAGGTGGTAGGGCCTCTCCGCCGTCGAATTGTCGTTTCTCGTTCTCCCGGGCAAATTTCTTCTCGTATTTGGCCCTCTCTCGTTCCAAGACACGTTTGTGGATGGCCTCCTCTTGTTCCCTCGTCAAAGTGTCGATCTCCGCGAAAAATTTCGGATCCGATTTGCGCTCCGAGGGCTCCAATTGCAAGATGGTCCGCTTCAAACGGATCTTCTGCCAAGTGAGCTCCTCTATCCTTTGCGTAGCCTTCTCTACTGACTGTGCGTGCGACTTCGTGACAGTCCTTTGATGGTTACACAGGATCGCCACGGCACGGTTCGCCGCATTGTACCGTAGCAACTTCTCTGCAACGGTACCCTCGTTCGGTATTAGGTCAAGCTGGTCCTGCATCGTCTTGGATGCGTTGTAGGTACGGAACACTTTCGCGGTCAAGCCAGGCATGTAGTTTTGAAGATGCTTGTTCAACAGCGACGGGTCCAATCTATCGAACAATTGATGACCCGGCTGTTTCGGTGGACGCTTGAATATTGTCAAGTTTTTAAACACCTGCTTGTCCACTTCAACCTCCTGGTAGAACCGGATCGAGTCCTTACCCAAAAAATCAAAGATAACAGTCTTTGGTGGTCTCAAAGTTACATGCTCGTACCTCAGAGAACAACACCCGACGGTATCCGCCTCGTCCTCGGATTTCTCACCACCGGCTCTCAGTGCAAACACGTCGATCAAGTACAACGCAACAGCTTTTTGTCTTTCCAACATCACTTTACTCTTCAAGTTCTTCCTGTAGTCACGCCGGATACTGTCAATGTATTTTTTCAACTCCCGCGCCTTCTCAAACTTCTTAAAATCACTCTGACCCTTCAACGACGAGTTTGCCGCCAGACGCACGTACTTGAAAGATCCAAAGATATTCTCCCTCCACATCGCCAGCCATTGAACGGTGTTGTCATGCCGGATCTCCCCCCAATGGTGACCCTCTGGGGCCGGTGGCACGGGGGCATCTTTACTCAGATTCAGCATGATGTCTTCAGGGTACACCCTTCTCTTCAACTTCCCTGTCTTGGGATGTGCACCACGACCCCTGAACAGGTCCGGGGGTTCCACACGGAAGTTCCCGACTTGTTCACGGCGCCCATCCAGCTCGCAAAACTTGTACGGTTCCTCCTCCTCGGCCTTCGCTTGTCGCAGTTGTTTCCTCTCCTGCGCACTGAGTTGCCTTTTCTCCTCCTTTTTCTGTTCCAAGTACCCATGGATCTTGCTGAAGTCACATTTGTCAAACAGCACGATGTTGATCCCATTTAGGGCACCACCGTTTTCCCTCAGGATTTGCAAGAAATCCTGGAAGAAGTTCTTTTGGAAAATTGTGTTTTCAGCGTGCTGAGTGCCCAACAGTGCTGCGTAAAACCCGGCCACTTCCTCTGCTGGCAAGGGCAAGTCCACGGGTTTCCCGTCGTAGTACAGTTTCACGTGCGAGGGCAGCGGCTGGTAATCCGGCGGGAACATGACACCGTTGTGCTTCAAACTGTTCCACTTGATCGAATCGTCGTTGTTTTGCTCTTCCCACCATTTGTACTCAGCTGCAGCCTCCGCCTCCTCGTCGTTCTCCCTCTTGACAGCGGACTCATCGGGGGATCCCGAGGGAGATTTTTCGCGTTTCACCGTCTTGACTTTCTTCCTGGGCAATGCAGATAGATTCTCATCGCTGTCGTAACTAGGTTTGGTCTCCTCCTCCTTCTTCTCATTCTTCTCGTTCTCCTCTTTTAACTTACGTTTCTTGTGTTTCTTCCGCGTTGTTTTCTGTGACAGAGGAATATCCTCCTCGCTCGAATCCATCAGTACAGCACGCGATGCTTTATTCTCTGCGCGTCTTTTCAAACTCAAATTCTCATCAGACGCAGAATCAGAGCTGCTTTCCTTACCGTTCCACTTCCCAGTGGTCATCGTACCATAAAACAGAGCCAGGGGGGGATTCACCTCAAACGCAGGTCCCACTGATGCCAAAAACGCACTGAAGTTTAACAAGTCGGGCGGTATCACGTCCCAAAAATTCTGCATCGTCCCCGTTAAAGAGAAGAAGAACTGCAGAAATAGAGAGAAAAATTTTAGAAGCAGCGGAAAAGTCATGTGACTTCGGTTTGAGAGGGCAGGCGGTTCTGTCCACTCCGGGGCGGTCAGGTAGCGGTCTTGGGGGGGTCACCACTGGTATACGACGGGGCAAGTAACTCCGAACCTGTTCAATACCCCTGCACTACGCATTAGCGAGCGATTTCAGTTCAGCAATTCGTGTTGCGGGGAGGGTGATGCGGCCAGCTCCAACTCTTTCGTAGAGACCAGGTATGTTCAACCCTCCCATCATCCGGTCGTCATTAGCAAATAATGTAAAGCTTAGTATGTCTGGCAGGGCCACACACTGTTTGACCCATCAGACTGCAGTTTCTACTTGTCTTTGCTATGTATCTGGTAAAGAGGGGAGTTTCGGTTTCGTTCTGTTTGTTTGTTTTTAAATTCTATTTAGTACTAAGAAAATAGAGAGGGTGTACTGCATAGAGAGAGGCATACCGGTATATCTCACGTCAATCGTACAGTTACAAGCCTTTGATGACAATATGATCTCACTGTATTATTCTCACGGCTGTAGCACATTCTAGAGCATCAATTGTTTTTGGAAGATTATACTTGAGTAACTGTGCATGAGCAAGGAATGCGCCAATGCATGATACGTAAAGGTTGTTTCCCCTCTTCTGAACATGCAAAAGACAAGTCCTAAGACTAACCCATAAAAGGGAAAACAAAAGGGGGAAGAGCGCTATTTAGCATTGAATATCCTGCTACCCCTTTCACGAAGGGTGAGTAACTAGCAGCATGGATACAAGTCTTGCAATAAGTTCAAAAAACAATAAACAGCGGGAGAAAAAGAGATACGGAGCAGCAGTGTGGACCGTCTCCTCAAGGCAACAGCGAGTGTGCCCAGTCCGTTGCTGTTGCCGGTACACAGATGTTACTCTGGTCAAAACCCTACCAGTTCACTACATTTCCCAAACTGGCTCGAGGAAAACAACGCCGAATGCGGAAATCGGTAAACATCGAACTCTTCTCCTTTGGAAAATATTGAAAATTCTCACTGTGTGAACAGAGTGTTATATTACGATTAGATTTACTCTTTTCCCTTGCGGTTCTCACAACCACCCCTTCCCCCCAGTTGTATAGACCTGAAACACCTATCTATTTATATATATATCCCAAATCCTTTTGTAGGACTGAAAGTATATAACCGTAAAGCTCGACGTTCCTGAAGAGAAATCTTTCTTCTAACTCGTCAGCCGTTTTACTGTTTCAAGACCGTGCTTAGACCAGGGACCATTATCTTTCAGGGACCTTCCTACTCCGGAAAAGAAAGGGAAAAAGCTATCCTCATCTACCTACCCCGTTGTAGTTGAAGAACACAAGTCTGAGTTACCTATCCATCCATCCTGCTCACTTGGTGGATCATAATATTTTGTTTGTTTTCAATTTTCCACTTTTAGACAACTTTTTTTTTTCACTCGACGGTGGTGACACAAAAGAAGAGGCTTAAGTGAAAGTTGCAAGTTGACGATAGCAAGCAACTAACGTCTCCTCGATCACCGAAAGTACCAGCGGGAAAGGGAAGAAGAAATTATGTCCCTAGCTCCATTGCAATCGGTCAATGAAAGGCAATTGAACACACGGTCAAATGCTGTTCAAACACCGGTCAAAAATGCAGCCTACGCGTCCGCACAGCATCTCGAAAATAAGGAGAATGTGCCGCACAGTAACCACAAGAGAGTCGATTTCCAGCAACAAAATCCTCATCTTCAAGACCAGCAGCCACCTGCCAAAAAGAAGAAGGAGAAATTGTCCGCACTGTGTAAGACTCCACCATCTTTGATCAAAACTAGAGGGAGGGATTACCACAGGGGACATTTCTTGGGGGAAGGTGGGTTTGCCCGTTGTTTCCAGATTAAGGACGAAAGTGGTAAGATATTTGCTGCCAAGACCGTTGCGAAGATCTCAATCAAATCCGAAAAGACTAGAAAGAAGTTACTCTCAGAGATTCAAATCCATAAAAGTATGAGACATTTCAACGTGGTCCAATTCATCGACTGTTTTGAGGACGATACCAACGTGTACATCCTGTTAGAAATATGTCCCAATGGATCCCTGATGGAGTTGTTGAAGAAAAGGAGGACTGTCACAGAACCAGAGGTCAGATATTTTATGACTCAAATCTGCGGTGCTATCAAATACATGCATTCAAGAAGAGTGATCCACAGAGATTTGAAATTGGGTAATATATTTTTTGACAAGAATTATAACTTGAAGATTGGTGATTTTGGTCTAGCTGCTGTCTTGGCAAACGATAGAGAACGTAAATACACCGTCTGCGGTACACCCAATTACATTGCACCGGAGGTCTTAATGGGCAAACATTCAGGACACTCGTACGAGGTTGACATTTGGTCCATCGGTGTGATGATCTATGCGCTGCTAATCGGCAAACCACCTTTCCAATCTAAGGATGTCAACATGATATACGAAAGGATCAAAAACCGCGACTTCGCATTCCCCAAAGATAAATACATCTCAAACGAGGCGAAAACTTTGATCCACGATATTTTATCCACTGACCCTCTAGAAAGACCTTCCATCGAAGAAATAATAGACTACGTGTGGTTTAGAGGTATTTTCCCACCGTGCACCCTGAGTACGGTAATGTCGGAGGATCCGAATTATGAACAAATAATATCAGCAGAAGAGTCCTACATTAACTTTCAAAACTGTCTGGAGAGATCCGGTTTACTGAACAAGGCGAAGGACTGGCAGCAGGTATCCATACAGCAACTTCCGGAAGAGGTCGACAAACTTGGCTCCTCATATTACAGACCAAGTACTATACTGCCGCAATCCCTATCACCTGGCGATACTAGAAATAAATACCAAGAAATTGTCGATCTAGATGCACAAAGAAAGCTAAACGACTTGGCCAGGGAATCGAGAATAAGAAGAGCAAAACAGGCAACTTTGAAGAAAGACCTGGTAGCTAACTCGACAAATGTCATCAAATCGGAGATATCTCTAAGAATATTGGCCAGTGAATGCAGTTTGACTCTCAACGGTATCCTTGAGGCGGAGGCACAGAAAAAGATGGGCGGGTTACCACCTTCTAGATTACCTCCTATCAAGCATCCAATGATTGTTACTAAATGGGTAGACTACTCCAACAAACACGGGTTTTCTTACCAATTGTCCACGGAAGATATAGGAGTTTTGTTCAACAACGGCTGCACAGTCCTTCGCTTGGCAGATGCGGAAGAGTTTTGGTATATTAGTTATGATAAAAGTGAAGGTTGGGTTGCAAGTCATTACTTACTGAAAGAAAAACCACAGGAGCTTTTGAGACACTTGGAGGTGGTTGATTTTTTTTCAAAGTACATGAAGGCAAACTTGAGCAGGGTTTCGACATTTGGCAGGGAAGAGTATCACAAGGACGACGTCTTTTTAAGAAGGTACACGAGATACAAAACATTCGTTATGTTTGAGTTAAGCGATGGTACTTTCCAGTTCAACTTCAAAGATCACCACAAACTGGCAATTTCAGAAGGAGGGAAACTGGTCACGTATATTTCCCCATCTCATGAGAGTTTGACGTATCCCCTGGTAGAAGTTTTGAAATATGGTACAATCCCCAGTTACCCAGAGAGTAATTTCATGGAGAAAATAGTCATCATCAAGGAAGCATTGAAGCAAAAATCTTCAGTTATAAGGGTCGACTAGGGGTATGTTCGATGTGAAGACAGGTTGACGCCTTTTCCCAGGTTTCGCTGTAAGAAGCTTTCAATAATTAATATTCTCTTTTTTCTCCAGGAAGTTTTCAACTTTACGAGAGAAAGAGTGCCCTTTTTCCTGAAGACATAATATCCAGAGGCTTGTTTCCCAAAGTTATATTCCCCGAATCTACTATACATATTTGCATTTAATGAGGTAATAAGGGTATACTTATCCACTCCTCCTGAAATAATTTCTATATATCCAAAATCTGCATGATTCACGTAACAATAAAAAAAGACAAGCATCGCTGAATAAACGCTCTCTGGAAGCTTCGGTTGTAATTACAGACAAGTACGTAGAGATGCAATAAATAAGCACAAGTCTGGCTAGTCTGCTGTATAACCTTCAATCTAATGGTAGTATTAGATTAAAATGATCTGTTTGACCCAAAGTTGACGTATGCTAGCTCGTTTTTTGTCCACTTTAGAAAAGAATTGTAAAATGTACTGAACACCATTATATTCATTCTATCAAAGAACAAAAGACTCTGCATGGAATCTCAAGCCACAGTCTGTTGCCCATCTCCTTGAATTTTCAACAAGACCTTGCGGTCCCGCCGCCACAATCCATACCTGAGATAGCGCCGAAGGTATATCCTGTTCCTCGTGAATTGGACACTGGTTATCTGCCAAATCAACTTCAGAGTCACATTCTCTCTCCAAGCACCATTGAAGATGGGAGCTATCTAGTTTTGGCCGGCCATAGCTGACTTTTACACACGACGGGATTTTGATTTTGGTGATTTCAGGCGATTCCATTGGTGGTTCTATTTCGACAGACTTACGGAAGACGTCTTGTAATTTAAGTCGATGAGTTGATTGATCAATGAACAAATTATCCAAATTGAGTTGAGACTTTGATTTCTTCCTCTTAAAACTGTTCGTAAAATCGATTTCATCATTGTCACTGGTGCTGCCGTAGGTGGTTGAATTGTGATTGTTTGGTACTAATGCGTCCGTTTCGGTCAAACCTGTATTTAGGAAATTGGTTTCATTCATCATATTTTCGATATCGTCATCCTGGTCATAATAATCCAGCTGTAAGTCTTGGTCGTTCTCGATATTCCCACTTATGTAAATTTCCAGTCCTTCAAGATAATTCTTGTGATAGTTTAAAAACTTCAAGTCTCGGTAGTCTCTTGTAACCCACAGTAACCTGACTTTGACACCATTGAAGTTCAAAATACGCAGCAACGGCAGTCCAAACGAAATTGCTGATCCGCCAACACAAATTAGCACCGTCTGAGCGTTAATTATATAATGTAACGGGGAGCATTTCAACTGAGCGGACCGAATCTGATAGGGGTTCATACTTGCCCATGGTAATGGATCCTTGGATATAAAGTTCAGTACAGGTTCAAAAGTACCTGTTATGTTGTACTCCTCGCCCTGAATGAGTGGGAAATTCCCAGTACGAATAAGTAATCGCACGGGATTTTCTGTTGGTAAGTTGACCAAGGTGAACGGGTGCGTAAGTGGCACAATGTTATTGAAAATGCGCTTCCAAACGTTCTTGCTTCTTATCTGAATGCGAACGTGAGACGAGGGTAGAATTGGTAATTTAGCTAAATCTGAGAGCGGGAACTCAAACAGAGTCAGTGAGGGTGATATATGCGTGATTTGGGGTATTGTAGTGCTCGTGTGTGCTAATCGGTACAGTATCTGACCCACTAGCACAATGCAGTTCAGTGTGGTGTAGTAGGGGACACCGGGTCTAGCATGGAAGTAGATACAGAAAATGGATGCCCAGGTGCTAAGGTAATGCACAATGTAGAACAATCTAAAATTAATGCGTCGCACCGCCCGCAAAGATGTAACAGCAATTAGAATGAACAGTGCCATTGCTGCCACACCGTAAATATTTGCCAGTTTCCTCATTTTAAGTAAAAGTACACCCTTTGAGTGCATGTAATACACGTACAGTAGTGTGTGTATTAGAGCTGCCAGTACCACTACCCGAGAAATCCATTTATGAAGCGGCAGTAGAGTCAAGTACAAAGTATGCGGCAACGGTGAAGGTTTCAACGTCAGGAATAACAGCGGTGGCATAAGCGCCACGGATACCCTTCCGAACCTTTTCGTTATCTGTAAAAGATCCTGTCGTGCACCGTAGACAGAGAACACAGTACAAACTATGGTCCAGATAAGGAAATGTTGCAGAGACTTGTTGTGGTATATTTTCAGTCGGTGTACCCACATATGTCGCGTCAGAAGACGATGCTTTATTTTGTAAGAAATCCTAAAATACCTCCTCGTCATGGAAAACAGGTACCAACTAGGTTGCAAAAGACAGATAATCAGGGTAGTAAAGCAAAAACACCATAATGTATACTTTCTCACATTTTCTCTTCTCCTCTCGAGGTCTGTATCGGTACCCTCTTGGAAATTCGGTAAACCCTTCAGAATCCACCTCAAAATATCGTTCAAGAGCATGGATAATGTTCTTTAAAAGTTATAACAAACTGTTCACAGAGGTGCGGAGAAGCAGCGGAGATTTCATTCCTGTCTGACAAACCTTGAAAGCTGTCTCGATCGGCTCATAGTGGTCCAGATGCTAGTCTGGGAAAATACCCTTAGCTTACTCTATAGAGCGGGCATTTCAGACACCCACAATTTCGGATTTTTTTTTGGGTGCAGAAGCAGTCACAAAACATGACTTTTACATCCGTACATTTTTTTCTATTTTTTATTTTCTTGCTTCTTTTATTTCCTATTCTAGTAATTCAGTACTTTGCCCATTCAGATTCTGAAAAATTCCAGTTTTTCGCACCGAAACGAACGCACAGTGCGGCGACCAGCGCGCTGTGTAGAGCGGGAAATACGGCGCGCTGCCCGGTCTGTGCCGCCCGTGGGGCTGTTGAACCGGATCCTCCCTCTGGGGCCAGGCTGGCCGCGGTCTGTCCGGGCTCAGGGAAGTCAGCTCCTACCGGTCTGGGAAAGGTAAGCTCTGCCTAGGCGGAGGGGAGTGCCTTCTGCCTAGCCGTTCTGTTGGAGGGAGCCCAGTGAATTTTTCACTTTAGACCAATATCAATATTCGGCCATTGGGTAACGTAACTACGGTCTATACTAGCGCAAGTGAATTGGTTACATAATTTTAAAGATCAAGATTGAGCTCCGTTTGAAACATCCAATACAGTCCATAAAGTTCAGCGAAGATGTCCCTGCCAGCTACCTTTGACTTGACTCCAGAAGACGCCCAATTATTGTTGGCTGCTAACGCCCATTTGGGTGCTAGAAACGTTCAAGTATGTTAACAGATTTATTTATGGGTGGGAATTATTATGAACGATTGATACACGCACATGCTTCTGTCTAATTCAGCTTGCGGCAAGCGAATTGGTATATTAGTTGCTCTACGTCCCGCTCGTTGAGCGTCCTTAGATCTGTCTATTTTTTTTTTTTTTTAGAAGTGATGAAACATTGTTGGTTTGCAGACAAGAAGCAGAGATTATAACAGTCGAACATTATTATTTCCCTCCCAAGTACACAGACTGTGGGATTTTTTTTTTACTAACAGAATATTCACATCCATTATAATGGTTCCCTTTTTTTCATTTTCCTCTTAGGTCCACCAAGAACCATACGTTTTCAACGCCAGACCAGACGGTGTCCACGTCATCAACGTCGGTAAGACTTGGGAAAAGATCGTCTTGGCCGCCAGAATCATCGCTGCCATTCCAAACGCTGACGATGTCGTTGCCATCTCCTCCAGAACATACGGTCAAAGAGCTGTCCTAAAGTACGCTGCCCACACCGGTGCCACCGCCATTGCTGGTAGATTCACTCCAGGTTCCTTCACTAACTACATCACCCGTTCGTTCAAGGAACCAAGAATTGTTATCGTCACCGACCCAAGATCCGATGCCCAGGCCGTCAAGGAAGCTTCCTACGTTAACATCCCAGTCATCGCTTTGACCGATCTAGATTCCCCATCCGAATACGTTGACGTTGCCATCCCATGTAACAACAGAGGTAAGCACTCCATCGGTTTGATCTGGTACTTGTTGGCCAGAGAAGTTCTAAGACTAAGAGGTACTTTGGTCGACAGAACTCAGCCATGGTCCATCATGCCAGATTTATACTTCTACAGAAACCCAGAAGAAGTTGAACAGCAGGTTGCTGAAGAGGCTGCTGAAGGTGCTGAGGAGGAGTCCAAGGAGGAAGTCACCGAAGAACAAGCCGGTGCTTCTGAATGGGCTGAAGAGAACACTGATGCCGCCGAATGGTAATTCAGATCCATAAACTTTCCTACCCGATATAATCTTTAAAATTGAAAAGATATCATCACTCTTTATTACTGTATTTTTTTAGTTTGTAATGTTTATTTTCATCCTCTCTGTCCCTACTACAATAGCAATATGTACACATATATCATTTTAATACATATATTTATAAATGTGTATGTGTGTGAAACGCTGAGAGATAAACTGTGTATCAGAATTAATGATTCAACCTGTTGGGTTCGAAGACAAAAGATAACATTTTGACTGCCGCCAATTAAAAAAAAATACTTCATAGTCTAATAATATATATAATAACCTGTCCATGTAAGAGAAAAAGAATTCAAGGTTCCATCCCCATTATAATATCATCAAGAACAGCAGGTCCGAGCGCTTCCTTGTAATCCTCGTCTGAAAGGTTAGACTTGGGACCAATATAATCTCTATGTTTCCAAACCCGAAAATAAATCCAGGCCAGCAAGCACGTACCAGGACCGATCACACATGCGTAGTTCATTGTTGATTTGTCGATATGGTGCTGTTGTGCTGGAAACATCTCTAATAAAATTATCCATATTTCGAAAACCACGCTGCTCCAGGCGACGATGGGTGACCAGAATTTACCCAGGTAAAATGGGCCTGGGCGGAACACATCTCTACCGACAGTCAATCTCAGAACAGTTGGGATCAAATATGCAATGTAACCGCCAGCGACAGACAAGGAGAATAAAGCATCAGTTGCTTGAGAGTTGATCAGACATAACAACCCTAATAACAGAGAAGTAATAGCTGCAGCAATAACTGAATTGAATGGGACTTGGTACCTTTTATCGACGTACTTGATTAGATTCGAAAATGGCAGTCCATCGTCACGGGCAAATGCCCAAATTTGTCTTGATATAGCTGTGACAATGGATGCACCCATTAAAAACTGACAGAAAGCTATTAGCCCCATAAACGCAATAGCCCATCTTTTTCCTAAAGAGTCAAAAATAATCTGTGCCATAGCGAAACCGGTATCACTGTTAACTAGATGGTCTAAATCAGTGTCCATGCAAGCACACAAGCAAATAATAATCAAAAACCCCAATATCCAACATGCTGTGATGGACCCGATGATTCCGATAGGAACTGATTTTTTAGCGTCTTTCGCCTCTTCTGACTGGTGAACACATGAATCAAAAGAACTGATAGTCCAAGCTGCTGGCATAAACCCTGCCAAGAAGAATAGGAATCCATTATTCCAATCAGATAAATTCTCAAAGTGACCGAATATGTACTTACCGTCATTGAAGTGGCCTATGTTCGCTTTGGTTCCGATCGGTACAGCGATAAAAAATAAAATTATGATGAAGATGTTCGACACTATACTCACCGTCTGTAACTTTGCTATTGCTCCCGACGCAACACATGTACACATTGCCATTACGACAGTGGCACCCGCAAAAATACCATAGAGCTTACCGCTCGTCACAGTGACAGCACCGTCATAAGTCAAGTAGACGGCAGCCATCACTTCTTCCGCAAACCCATAATTGATGGAGCAACAACTGGCCACCAGGGCCAATGAGTTCGAGCAACCAACAACAAAGGATAATACTGCTTTGTATTTTTTGGGAGCATAGTAATAAGTCCAATAATACATCCCACCAGCTGTAGGTATGGCGCTAGCGTTTTCCGCCATAGTGATTCCGACAATCAAAATCCCGATACATGAACTGAACCAGCCCCAAACCAAACTGGCTGGCCCGCCAGCGAGCCCACCAGCCATAACGGAAGCGATCGATGGCAGTAACCCCATGATGGAGAATGCAATACCAAATACTTGTAGGGTGGAAAACTGTCTCTTCAACTCTGGTTTGTAACCAATCTCTGCCAGCAGTTGATTATCGGAAACCGATTGCACGGAATTGATGTAGTTGACCTCACCGGCACCAGTATGGGACCTCACGGTCCTTACTCGACTTGCCAGATTGTAAAGATCGTCTGAACGACCCTCACTGATAGAGACTGCAGGCTCTATGACCACGAAGTTGTCATCTTTTTTATCTATACTCATTGTTGCTGTCGCTGTGATGTTGGATGTCTGTTTCTTGCTTAACCTATAAATCCCAGAACAAGTAATTGACCACTAATCATAACCATTAAGATACCTCCGTATATATATGTGCCCAGAGAACTACATATGTGGTCCTCAAGCACATTGGAAGCTCCAAATAAAAATAGTATCGAATAAAAAAATGAAAGTGACAGATAAGAATGATGAAATGTCGCAGTTACGATTGATATCGTACCTGTGGTTTAATATTATTACACTTCTTCAACTATATCCCTCTGCATCACATTATAGGGTATTGTACCTCACTACCAGCATCATCCAATTCTACCCCTACAATTTCACGATAAAAGATCTGCTGTGGGACCTTTTATTACGTATCTGCAGATAAGAAACTCATTTGAGATTGAGGGGACAAAGAGACGTATACAGCAAGCTAACACCGCGATCTCAACAAAGCACGTTTCCGGTTCCATATGCCTGTGAATACCGATAACGGACATTTTATTACTTTCCCGCTCATTAGAGACACACCGCATCGAATTTCCTGATATGGAAATCGCTGCCCGATAACTAGATACGGTGTTCACAGTTGTTGAAAGAAACAGGCTTCAATGGTATCATCCTTCTACGCTGAGTACATACCCGATACTCCTAATTTTTGACAGCAACCCGGTAAGAGAGGAAGAACAAGAAAACTCGGCCTGTATCAGTTAAAAAATAGGGCAATGTTAACATCTCCCTCTTACGGAGCTACTGTTCTCGCAGTACTTGTCGCTCGTTGAATTCTGGATTTGACATCGATTCGTTGATACAGGGTACCGTTCCTCTCGTAAGTATGTGAGAGGCTGTATATGGGAAACAGAAACACTGTTAAAGAGTTGGAGCTCTTCCACATCAAGCAGTAAAAAGATTTTTGCACGACCAAAAAAATAAATGCGCAAGCCCGGAATCGAACCGGGGGCCCAACGATGGCAACGTTGGATTTTACCACTAAACCACTTGCGCGTGTTTTGTACATTTTTTGGTAAAATGTGATTTGATATATCAAACTGTTTTAGTCACATGAGTAGTTAGATTTTGAGCGTGTTTGGGTACTAATTGAACTCGATCAAACTCTAAGTTTGTACGTAACAAGCTTCCTTGACTTTTTTAAAGTTTCAATTCCACTTCGAAGCGCAGAACAACAGCCTTAACGCAGCAATACCGAAATCTTATTTTGGGATATGCATGTCACCCCGGAATATCGAAAGTTAAGCACTTGAAACCTCACATATCAAAATATATTAGCACTAGTTGCGTTTGTTCTACCATAATTGGTTTTCACAGCTTCACTGAGGCAACTTGTTTGGTTCCTGTAAATCGGGGCTTGACCTCAGAGAAGAAAGTACCGAGTAAAGAAAAAAATAAACAAAAATATATGTATGTTTAAAAAAGAATGAAAAGATATAATGAGCAATAAGTTGTTAGCCAATTCATTCGAAAGAGGTCCCTGTAGTAGTTCCATCCGTTTTTTGCGACCAACGGAAATCTTCCATTTTGTACAAAATCAGTGAGCTTTCATGGACTGTAGCGTTACCTGAAAATTAATCGAGATGTTTTCCAAATTATCTCTGCCGAAATGCCGGTTTGTTCACGAACAGCCTTTCGCATTGGGATTTTTATACCCCAATCGTATTCGACGTCACTATTCAATCGTCGATGATAAAGCAACAAATGACTATTCCAAGTATAAGGAAAAGCCGAGAATTAATTCCGTTGGTATACAGTATCTAAGCAACTCGTTACATGCTCAACTATTTGGTCTTCAAAAAGACAATGATTCCCTGACGTTAACTCCAGAAAAGAGAGACCAACTGTTAAAACTGGCAAAGTATTCTTTAAAGAGCCATGATTTGCTGGGTAAGAAGACCGCCATCACCGAGCCAATCTCCTTTGATGTGCCCAAGTTACAAGGGAATTCGCTAGATGAGCACTTCCAGAAACTAGGACATTTTGCATCGGAGCCTTACAAATCTATGGCGATGCACAAATTTGATGAATTACCAAGAAAACCCAACAAATGGATCCGTAAAGCAGGTTGGACAAAATATGAACCGGGAAAGAAGCCCAAAAGTGTACCTGTGCCTGAGGAAAACACAATTGTATTTGATGTGGAAACTTTGTACAAGATTTCGCATTATCCGACATTAGCGACCGCTGTCTCGGATAAAGCATGGTATTCGTGGTGCTCACCTTATATATGTGATCCGGCCAGCGAAAAGTTCGAACATCTGATTCCTTTGAATCCTGCCAATGAAAATAAACTGGTTATTGGGCATAATGTGGCATATGACAGAGCTAGAGTACTTGAAGAGTACAATTTCACACCTTCAAGTTCCTTCTTTTTGGATACCCAATCGCTTCATGTTGCTTCCTGTGGCCTGGCCTCAAGACAGAGGCCTCTTTATATGCTGAATAAAAAGAGAAAGAAGCAAATGGAGGAAGATCCGGTTGCTACTGAGGAGGAGCGCCAAGCAGATCAGGATATCGATACGTTAGATGATCCATGGCTTATGGTGTCCTCTATGAACTCTTTGCGGGACGTTACTGAATTTCATTGCGGAATTAAAATGGACAAGGAGCCCAGGGATTTTTTCGCAGCCGAGCATAAAAACGTTGTTATCGACAATTTTCAGAAACTGATGGGATATTGTGCTACAGATGTCGAGTGCACTTCGAAAGTTTTTGATAAAGTGTTTCCCTTGTTTCTGCAAAAGTGCCCACACCCGGTTTCTTTTGGTGCTTTGAAATCACTGAGCAGTTGTATTTTACCCACCTCCTGTGAAAAGTGGCACGATTACGTTCAACGGTCAGAGTCTTTATACCAATCATCGAAGGAGCAAATTGAGGGTAAAATAATCCAAATAATCGAAGACCTTGTCAAGCTAAAAGATGAAGACCCCGATGTGTTGGCAGAAAAGGTGAAGAATGACCCTTGGTTGAAACAACTCGATTGGACCATTGCCCCTGTTCGCATGACCAAAAAAGGTGTTCCGTATAAAAATCAGAAAAAGCCTGGATATCCTGAATGGTACAGGTCATTGTTTCCAAGTGGTCAATCACAAAAACCTCAAGTGACCATAAAAACTAGGAAAATTCCTATCTTTTTTAAGCTATCCTGGGAAGGTTATCCCGTAGTTTGGACAAAATTTCATGGATGGTGCTTTACTGTACCTAGTCACTTGAAGGAGGAATTTGAATCGAAAAATTATCTATGTGTTGATAAAGAATCACAGCTGGAGTATGAGGGTGAGTACAATGTGACAGGTGAAATCTTGTTCAGAATCCCTCATCCGGATGGACCAACCATGAACTGTACCACGTTGCTTAGCAAACCCTACATCCATTATTTTGAAAAGGGTATTCTCACATCTGGTTCTCCTTACGCTCTGGAGGCTCTAAGGATTAACTCATCTGGTTCTTATTGGATGTCTGCTAGGGAGCGGATAACATCTCAATTTGTTGTCTCCAAGAAGGCATTCCCGGACCAGTTTAAGCTTTTGAAGACTGGGAACAAAAGTTCCGGTAAGGACGATTTAGGAATTATTTTACCTCAAATCATCCCGATGGGCACGGTGACAAGAAGGGCAGTAGAAAATACTTGGTTGACTGCTTCAAATGCTAAAGCCAATAGGATTGGTTCAGAATTGAAGGCACAAGTAAAGGCGCCGGATGGTTATTGTTTTGTTGGGGCCGATGTTGACAGCGAGGAGCTGTGGATTGCCTCACTCGTTGGCGATTCCGTATTTAATTTACACGGTGGTACGGCCATGGGTTGGATGTGTTTAGAAGGTACCAAAAATGAGGGTACAGACTTGCACACGAAAACAGCAAAGATTTTGGGTTGTTCGCGTAATGAAGCGAAGATTTTTAATTATGGTAGGATTTACGGTGCTGGCGTCAAGTTTGCAGGTCAATTGCTAAAAAAATTTAGTCCCACTTTGACGGAAACGAGCGCTAAGAATACGGCGGTGAGTTTATATGAAAATACAAAGGGAAAGTCGAAGCGATCGAAAGTGTTCCAAAAGTTTTGGTATGGTGGTTCAGAATCAATTGTGTTCAACAAGTTGGAGAATATTGCAGAACAAGATCAACCCCGAACTCCGGTACTCGGTTGTAGTATTACATCGTCCTTGATGAAGCAAAATCTGAAAGCAAATTCATTCTTACCATCGAGGATCAATTGGGTCATTCAATCATCGGGTGTGGATTACTTACACCTACTGTGTTGTTCGATGAACTACCTGATAGCAAAGTATGGCCTGCGCGCAAGATTTTGCATATCTATCCATGACGAGATCAGATACTTGGTAGCGGAGGAGGATAAATACCGGGTGGCTCTTGCATTACAAATCAGCAATCTGTGGACGAGGGCAATATTCTGTGAACAGATTGGTATTGATGATCTCCCGCAGAACTGTGCTTTTTTCTCTGCTGTCGATATCGACACAGTAATGCGAAAGGAGGTGAACATGGATTGCGTAACACCATCTAGCCCTACTCCAATCCCACACGGCGAGACGAAGGACATTGTTGAGCTTCTGTCTACGGAAGGCTCTCAATTAGGGGTGCCGGCCGATGATGTTGATGTATCCAAATTACCGTATACTCCTCGTGAACCTGTATTCGAATTCTACAACAAGTCGTACTCAAAGTCTTTCCTCGATTATTTCCTAAGAATGCAGGTTCAAACGGACTCGAAAGAAATAGGAAGACTGGAACGAGAGTATATCCGGGAGCTCACGTCTGAGAAACTTGCCAGGGACAGGAATGAGGCAGAGTATAACATTGCAGAGTACATTCAAGAGGTTAAGATGGGCAAGCACCGAAAGATCAATATTATGACGAACTACATCTTACCTGAGACTGACGAGTTAGCTAATCAACACCTGCTGATATCTCGACGAGAAGCTGAATATACAACCCGCCAAAACAGTCATCCCTCTGCTCTTCCTATAACCAGCACAAGAAACCTGTCTGCCGTTCCTGTACAGAAAAAGCGTTCGCCGCCAAAAAAGTCACTCACCCTCAAAGACTACGATGAATTGCACCGAATCGCCATCGCCAACCTACCACCAACAAACAAGCCGGAGTTTAACGTTTCCAAACCCAAACGCGAAGCAAATTCCAAGCCCAGAAAATCCTCTGCGAAGCAGAAACTGTATGACCAGTTCTACGCTGCCAATCAGAAGATCGAAAGTGGTAACCCAATACACAGGTAACTAAAACTGCACGAGCCAACAAGACGACGTTCGCTGTTTAATCTAATATATAGTATTCAACACATTCTGTGTCAAAGTACCTTGCGCATCCGGATCAATCTTTCCGGGTAAAGAGAGTTTGAGTAACTTTTATTTTCCAGTTCTTTTTGAATCAAAGTTCCCAGGGTACCAGGATAAGGTGATTGGCAAGACGTTGGATTAGAGAACTGGGAGATTTTTAGCAGTGCTTTGTGAATCTGTGACTGGTACAAGGTATTGTATCTGGGTGTATTTTTTCACTGGAAACTTTGGGCTGAATCAGGTCAAAAGAGGGTGGGAATTTCTTTCTATCTTACCTTTAAAAGATAGATCCTTTAGAGTCAAGACGCTCGAGCATACATAAATCTTGCAAGATGTCGTTTGACTGGCTGAATGTGCCAGGGGTAAGCGTTAGTGGTGATAATTCGGATGTCAAGACCAATGATTCTGCGGCACCTCCCTCGGTCTCGTTTAATTTTGGTCAAACCATCTCTACTGCAAAGAGCAAGAACAATCCATTCGCTACTTCAGCTCAGAATAACACGCCGTTTAGTAGCAGTACGGAACATAATTCCAATGCATTTGGGCTACCACAACAAATGACTCCTCCGGCAAAACAGAACAATAGTGACCCGCAACACCAGGTGGTTGATGATTCAGGGAGCGACTACAGGGAGACCCCTGATGATTTGAAGGTCCCATTGTCACTTTCACAGACTCAGCTAACCCATGAGGAGATTCGAACTTATCTCAGATGGTACAAGTATATCACTATGAAGACTCACGGCAAAATGGTTAGGTTAATTGACATTTTCAAATTCTTGCATAATTTCACTATCACTGAGGAACTGAAATTAAGGATAATGACGATATTCAGGACTTGCAAAAATGCGTTGAACATTGGACAGTTTTTTGCCGTTCTAAGATTGATTTCTGTCGCTTTGACACAAGGAATCAAACCGACAAGAAGATTGATTCTACAAAAAGCTACAGTACCAAAGCCAAGGCCTATCTTGAGTAGCAGCAGCAGTGCAGATGTATATGAAGAAGTGGAAGATACGGCGCCTGATAATGGAGCTACAGATAAGGGAAATGGAGACACAGCGAAAGTCGACTTTGACTCTTTTGCCTCTCTGCTACTAACGGGGAAATCGCAAGGTAAAAGAATAAGAAGAAGGATAAGCAACGTCGTGTTTAAAAATAAAAGAGTCAGATTCTCTGAGAACGTCACCTTCCAGGAAGCAGAATCTGCAGGTGAACCGTCAAATGCTAATAACGAAGTTGAATCTCCTGAGGATGACATTTCTGTTGTGGAAGGTGACCTAGACCTCTCCCTCCCTATGGACCAGTTACTCAAACTAATAGCTAAGAAGAAGCAAAGCAACAGCTCACTCGTTTCCAAACTTCCTACTGAACAGCAAGAAACAGAAGAGGAGAAAGAAGTTTTAAAGGATATGCAAGATTCATTGTCTCATTTCAAACAGATTAGGGGGCCGGATTCCGCATCTATGTTCCCCCCGCTCTACTTGAATAATGTAAGTCAAGGGCAACCGAACAGTTCCCAGCAGCCTTTGGAATCCTTGCAGCCACTGAAGCCCACCAGTACAGGGTCAACAAACCATTTCATGCGTGAAGAGTTCAACCAACAATTAAATCAAGAAGGTCTTCCTCAAGCTGATGGTGTTTTGCAGCCGTTGAAACCTACGGCAACTGGTTCTGCAAATTATCTGGTTCGTAGCCATGTTGGAACAAGCCCTGTAAATAGCCAGCAGAGTTTCCCCAACAATGCTAATGGAAATCAAGTTGCAGGTTCCTTCAGCGGACCATCTTTAGAACCATTGAAGCCTACTGCTACAGGGTCGGCCAACTATTTGATGAAACAGCAACACGTTGATATGCCACCCAGTAATCAGGTATTGAGCCCAAATGCAACAGGCTATGGAAATCAACAAGCTCCGATAGCTGATCAATTCATGAATTTCCCTCAGCATCAACAACAGCAGCAGCAGCAGCAGCAGCCCGTTTTATCTCCACAGCCTACAGTACAACAGCCCGTACTTTCACCTCAACATACAATGCAGCAGCAACAGAATCAAGCGCATTTACCAGTGTTACAACCTACAGGTCGTCCGATACCGCAGTCGAATATTTATAATACCAATGATCTAGGAGTTAAGTCGCTCTCACCTCAGTTACCCTTGTCACAGCAAAATACATTGGGCCAAGCGCATTCGAACCCACCATTAGTTCAACAAAACACGTTTCCTATCCGCTCCCCACCTACTCAGTATACCGGATTTCAACCTCAACCGTTGCACGGCAATCATTTAACTGTTCCTGGGAGAGAGAGCACTAATTCATCGAATAGTTCATCGAATCTGGTCCAGACGGGGAATGTGGCAAATACGTATTTCCAATCATTACTGTCACATTCTCCCTCTCCTCATCAAAGTACGACGAATCTTCCAGGGAATAATATCAACCAAAATGGATCCCCATCATTTCAAATGTCAAATCAGCAGCAGCAGCCACAACAACAACAACAGCAGCAGCAGCTGTACTCGCAGAATAATGGGAATATGGTAACCAATGCATACAATCACGGTAATTTAATTCCACAACAACAGCAGCAACAGCAGCATCAAAGACCGCAAGAACAAATGTATGGGTACTCGCCAATGCAAAATACAGGTGATTTTGCGCATAGCCCCATGAACCCTCAGCATATGCAGCAGCAGCAGCAGCAACAACATCCGCAGGGTATCAATGTGAATCAGTACAATACCTTTGGTCGTCCACTGGCCTCTCAGAAGCCGTTGCCAACACAACAGGGCAACAACAACACTACGAATAACGATATTTTAGGAAATTACCAAGCTCTTCAGCAGCAGGTGAATTCTTTGCAAAACACTTATAGATAGATACGTATCTCATAGACACATTACACTTAAGCCAGTATCCCGGCCTCGTTATCTTTGATCGATGGTGGTGGGACTTTCAAGACCTCTTTTGAATCCAAGAGCAAAAAACTAACAAATCAAATTATCTATATTTTATCTACTTAAAGATTGAAGAGAGAGAGAGAGAGAGAGGAAGAGGTACCTATATTTGAAGAGAACGCCTTCAACGACTACATCTAGTAGCCCAGTTTAACGGCTTCGTCGTAGGTTGGGTAGTCCAAGTAACCTTCTGCGGTCATGGCGTAGAAAGTGTCTCTGTTGTACTTGTTTAGAGGTAGGCCCTTCTCGATACGGTCGACGATATCAGGGTTAGCAATCCAGAATCTACCGTAACCGATCAACGTTCTGCCGTCTTCGACGAGTTTCTTGACCACTTCTGGGTGTAGGGCCAGGTTACCGGCTCTGATGACAGGGCCCTTCCAGATGGAGTAGACGAAGTCATTGGTACCTTGGTGGTACTCACCTTCACCTTCAGTCAAGAATGGGTTGGTGACACGAGGCTCGACCAAGTGGATGAAGGCCAGGGGCTTCCCTGCATCGGCTCTCTTCTGCAATTCACCGACGACGTAGGCGTATTGGGCGACAATTGAACGCTCCGCACCACCGGACATGGTACCGAAGGTACCGTATGGGGAGAATCTGATACCGACTTTGTCGGCGCCAATGGCATCCACCAGGGCGTCCACGACCTCCAAGGTGAATCTGGCTCTGTTTTCGATCGATCCACCGTACTCATCGATTCTGTGGTTGGAGATAGGGTCCAAGAATTGGTTTAGCAGGTACCCGTTGGCACTGTGGATTTCAACACCATCGGCGCCCGCGGCAATGGAGTTCTTAGCTGCCTGAACGTAGGCCTTGATGTACTCCTTGATCTCGTCCTTGGTAATACCGTGCTGTGGGTTGTTGGACTTCAAGGCTCTCTCCTTTTGCTCCTCGTCCATGTACACGTTGTCCGAGGCGGAGTCGTATCTCAAGCCGTCTCTGGCCAAAGTGTCAGCGTAAGCTTGTCTACCCAAAACCCATAGTTGCACGTAGACGAAGGACTTGTTTTCGTGGATCTTGGCAAAGATCTTCTTCCATTGAGCGACTTGCTCCTCAGACCAAATACCTGGGGCGTTGTCGTAACCACCTGCTTGAGGGCACGTGAAGGCACCTTCCGTGATAAGCATGGTGCCTGGTCTCCTGGAACGTTGGTCGTAGTACTCAACGGCCCAGTCCTTGTTGGGGACGTTCCCGGGGTGGTGAGCCCTCATTCTCGTCAGAGGGGGCAGCACACATCTGTGCTGTAGCTGGCTGTTACCAATCTTAATTGGCTTGAACAGGTTGGTGTCACCTAGGGCAACTGGAGTGAAGTCCTTAACAAAAGGCATATTTTCTTGAGGCTCTGTAAAATTGATGCGGGTGTTGGGCTGAACGTAGACACCAGCAACAGAACAAACCCCTCGAGACAGGAACAGCCCCAAACGTACCTCCCACCAACGTGCTTATATACTTCGAATTTCCCAGTGCTTTTCTCGAAGGCAATCGAACGTTTTTCCCAGATCTGGTATTTGCTAAGCGAGTGTTTTTAGGTTTCGGGTACGCTACCCGTGCGGGATAAAACGAGCACAGACGGCACCGCACGCACGGTGTGCCACGCCCAGGAGGAGCCCGCGTACCTGGGCGTGCTCGCGGACGGGTGTGGCTTATGCGTTATGCGGTTATTTGGGGATCCACAGTTATGAGGTTAGAGGGCCGTTTAAGTGTGTGGGTAAGCGAATAAAATATGTGCTGTAGGCCACGCACGCTGGTGACTGCATGCTATCTGCTCCTATTATGCATTCCAGACGGGCGCAACCGTTTCTTATCACAATGGGTTCCGCGTGGGGGGCATGCAGATCATTCCCGCTGAATAGAGTCGATACTCCGGTTATTATGTCGTTGCTTTATCTCTGTGTGTGTGTTTCGTTATCGTATTTACTGTCTAAAAGAATATTGAGTCATAGATTCGGGGAGGGGCCGCTATTCTACGTGAGTCTGTCCACCCAGGAGACGTCCACGTTGTTCTCGTCGAGGATGTCGTGGTACGCATCGGACGCGCCAAACAGCTCGTGCGTTAGTTTGTCCATATTGGGCACCTTCCCGTCGCTGAGGCTGATATCTAGGATGGTGTTGCTGACGTTTTGGAACACCTCCGCGCATTTGCTCGCGAACACCCACTTCTCGCCAAAATGTTGCAGGATCTCAACACACTGCTGGATCTCGATCTTGCTCTCTATCAGATCGATGCTCCACTGGCACAGGCAGTAAAGGATAGTGTTACAAATGGTCAGCGTCCTGAATAAAGTGATCCAGTTGAGCGGCAGCAACCTTTCCTGGTACAGCGTGTACGTGTGTTTCCAGGCCTCGAGACAGAACTGGCCCAACACGGACAACGATTCGATCGGCGGTTTCGGGATCAGCGTCGAAGGCCGGTACAGCAGAATCATCAGCTGCGAGTACCGCATGGCGAGCCAGATCCCGGAACTGTGGAACGAAATCACGCTTGTCGCGCTGGACTTGTGTTCCGCGTTGTGTCTATCCATCTTCTCCTTCTCGTGCTCGTAGACGTCGTCGAGCTCCGCTCTCAGCGCACTGATAATCTTGTTCTTGTCCACAAGGCTCAGGTTCTTCTTCGCGACGCTTACCGAATGAACCTGCTTGTATATGCGGCCGCCCATCCTCCTCAGCGAGATCATCGTCCTGGTCACTTCGATGTCCTCCTTCTCCCCATCGTACAGTGGCTGCGGGAACGGTATGCTGATGTCGTCGTCCTCGATCGCAGAAACCCTCCCGAGACACGTGGCGACGAGTCGCTCGAAGCAGTACGCGCTCCAGAAGACCCTGTACCGTGCCTCGAGCTCCATCACTGGGATCGTCTTCAGTTTCTTTGCGATGATGTGTCTGTTGAGTCCAAGACCTATTGCAAGCCGCATGATGATACCGCTGATGGTCCATGAGGACCACCCCTTCGGTTCAAAGAAGGAGTATATCCCCAGCAGGAGCAGACACCTGATTGTCTCCATGTTCTGCAAGTTCATGACGTAGCAGAAATTGCGCATGGCAAGGTACGCGAGATGTTCACTGAGTTCCTCCTCGTCCTTCAGAAGCATCCCAGCCCTTCGCAAAGTGGTGCAGCCGATGGACATGATCATGTACACTTTGAAGACGAAGACGCTGTCGAACCGCTCGCAGAGGAGGTCGTAGTTGAACTCTCCTATCGATGAGATCTGATTCAAGAAAGCGATTTTGTCGATCATGGGGAACAATCGGTGGTTGTGCCGGAAGTAGGCAGCAATGAACCTGTCTAGGAGCGCCCTCTCGATGGCTTTGTAGCTCCCGTTGCTGTTCATGCAGGGGCTCGACCTGCCGCCCTTGAACACGTTGCCCACGGTCGCGATCTCGATCGACGACGCAGTGATGGGCGTCGAGTCCGCTTTCTCCAAGTCATGTTGCTGATCCGCGAAAATGTCATGCTGGGATAACATCGGGGGCATACTGTTGCCCTGTTTCGCCATGAGGTTGCTGTTCGGATGGAACGCTGGAGACGAGATTGAGAAGGGCGGTAACTGGTTGGGCACGGTTTCCGGTTTCGCCTGCCCGTTACGTTGCCAACTGCCCTGCGACGTCGTGTCGCTCAGCGGGTGCCTCTCCGTTTGGTACGAGGACGACAATGCACTTTTATTAGTTTGGAATGTAGATTCTGTGGAACCAGTAAGAATACTGGAAAGAGGCGGATCCGCCTGCTTGTTCAAAATGTGCGGATCTGCACTCCCGTTTGCGTACTTGTCATTCTGTTGTTTCTGTGCTGCTGCTGCTGCTGCCGCTGCCGCCGTCGCCGGGTCCCCCTCCTGCACCTGCGGCCTGTCCGAATCCGGTATCGAATTCGTCAACGCACAGATCAGCGAGGATACATTCTCGTACACCTGACTACCTGGCAGCGCGCGGCCCTGCATCGATAAGTCACTGCTGATAGAGCCTGGCAGCGGGTTTGCCGGCACGGACCCGGGCCTGTGCAGAGCCTCCAGCGACCGTGCCGCATCCGCAGCGACCGCTGGGACACTATTACTACCACTAGAATGCGCATCTGGGAATTGCAAGGGCGGCTTGCCCCTCTTTCTTCGGGGGCCCTCGCCGCGCCTCGTAGCCTCCTCCAGCTCCCTCTTCGTCCGCCGCGGCGCCCGCCCAGGGTAGTGGCACACGACCTCCGCCCGCAGGCAGTGGCTGCACGCGGGCACCTCACGCAGACACTTCTTCTTCAGCTTCCTGCACCGCGAGCAAGAGTAACCTTCGACCCTCTTCTCCATCAGCGGCGTGCCCATCTGTACCTGTACCTGTGTGTAAATCTCCCTGTGGTCCTTCCTTCTTCACTCTCCCGACACCTGGCCTAAACGCAATCCCGCCAGTGCTCCGCAAGCCGACCTGCTTCTACCACAAAAGCACCAGATCTGAATCTAGCACGAAGCGGTGTTATAGCGGGGTTGTTTCCTCGCAGCTCTTCTCCTGTTTCGCCTCTGCTGTTTTTGGTCGAAAACTCTTCGTCGCCGCTTTTTTTTTTTTTTTTTTTCAAAATTTTTCAGATTTTTTATTTCCGCGGAAATAAAACCCGGCAATTTCTTTTTTTCTGTTCCTGACGGCGTTTCCTCTTTGGGACACGCTGCAATAGACCCACTGTTGGTAGACGGTCTGATGGTGATGGGTCCGACGGTGGTTTGGTAGAAGGAGGATCGGGTTTCCGATTGGTAGTATATATGAGTGTATATGTTGTCTGACGGGGAGGGACCCCCTCCGGTGTTGGGCACCGGCCTTAGTCAATTGCTGCCCCCGGCGGCGTTTAGTAGAGAGCCGCTGCGGTCACTGGTTCGTGTAGGATTTACCCTGGGACCGCAGTTGCAAAGTGCGGTCGTGCAGCACGTCGTTTCTGCGTCTCTTGTCACCGCTGCTGCGCGCACGCAGGGACTCGTGGTGGGTGTCCCACCGCACGGGCTCGAAGTGTGTCCTCGCAGGGTCCGGCGCGGACGCGGACACAGACCCGGACCTGCCGTTCGCTGCGTCGAGTTGTTCCTGTAGCCACCGGTAGTAGGCCACGTCCTTCAAATTGTCCAACACGACGCTGGAATCGAAGGGCCCCGGGGCCTGTTCTTGTGGGGAAACTGTCCCCTCAAAGATGTGCACTATCAGTGCTGCTTGCAACTCGGCAAGCGGGAAGGGGATAATCAGCTGAGGAATCAAAACAAACGCAATGCTCGGGTCCTCGGGGGGAGAGATATGGGCCCATAGACCGTGCACGGCCTTGCCCTCGTCCGCAAGCAACCGTTGCTGCCATTCAGGGGGCAACAGTGGGAAATCGTACAGGTACCCAGTAGCGTACACGAGGTAGTCCACGTTTGGAATCACAGTCCCATCCTCCAACGTCACCGACCGGGAACTGAGATCCGCAGAAGCAATCTTCCCGACTTGTTCAATCACTGGATCCCCAGCGTAGATGTAGTCGCTCTCAGAGGGCGCACTGACACTGTGGTAGACATGTCTGGCCACTGAAGAAACCTGGTTCACAATGTCCTGACCAGAACTCGCATTCCCGACAACGACTACGGTCTTGTCCCTGCTGAACTCCGCGTTCTGGAAATCACGCGCGTGTATCGCTGCCTTGTGGGCAAACCAGTCCTCGAGACCCTTGACCCCGCGAGGGATGTACGGTTTGCTGAAATGGCCCGTGGCCACGATTACGTTGTCGAACTCGGCCACCTCGCCCTGCGAAGTGCGCACAGACCACTTTCCCCCCTCCTTCAGAACAGACTCCACGGGTGTGGTCCAGTGGATCTGGACCCGCGACTGGCCCGCGATAAACCGCGCGAAGTAATCCTGCAAGTAGTTGTAAACGTCCAACCGCTTCGGGTACTCGCTCACCTCCTCCTTAAAGGGGAACCCGCTGAATTGCATCAACGGCTTGGTCAAGTTCGTCTCCAAATGGTCGTACATCACCCTCCCCTTCTGGTGCCCCTCGGGGACGTACCACAGCCCACCGACCTGCTCGTCGCTGACGTACAAATGGATCTCGCTGAAGCTCTTGGCATTCTCCAAAAACACCCTCGCGGACGCCAACCCTCCAGGCCCACCTCCAATGATCGCCAACTTTTTAACCTCAGTAATAGTCATACTGTTTCTGTAATGTACTGTGCAAGCAACAAACCAGTAACACAGAACTGCACTACTCCCCTCTACTTGCACCGCTCCCCTCTTCTTTATACAAGCTGCTGTTGCGCAACCAGTCTCGAACAAACTGTGTATATAGAAAGACAAAATGGGAAGCAACATCCAGCAATGTGATATCCCACGGAACTCGCATATGTCAAACGTCAAAGTCAATGCACGACACCACCACCACCACATCTGCAGGGCATGTACCTTGGATGTGAGGGCATATAACGAGATGCGGTATTATTTAGTACCTATGTAAGCTTGAATGGATGGAGGAAGAGTGGCATTGCTCAGTGGCACGCGAGAGAGTTCTCCCCGAGCAAAGGTCCGCCTGATTCCTGCTGCTGTGGTTCAAAATAATAGTGTCCCAAGATGGCACCCACAACGACGCTGAGCATCAGCCAGCCGTTGTACGTCATGAAGACAAGCATTAGAAGGAAGGAAAATCCGACTTGTACACCGTAGAATACGCTTCTCCGGCCCTTGTTCCTGGACATTCTTGAGTTCTTGCTTCTGAGTCGGTATTTCATGTACTCGTACAGAACGGAGAACTGCACCAGGAAGAGACAGCTCAGCAGAAGGCCCGGCAGCGAAGTGATTCTCCACCAGTGGAAAATCACACATGTGTTTAGGTACGACCACGTAAAAGACATGTTCATTGAGCAGGATCCCTCGGGCATTTCGTGTGGCATCTTTCAGGAGGTGGTCTATTGCAACTGTCTGAATGTAACGAGATGAAGCAGAACAGACCCGTCAAGGCGCAACTTCAAAAGTGTCAAAAATGTTGTTTATTTTTTTTATCAATTAAACCTAATTTTTATATAGTTATCATAAAAAGGCATCAATAGAGATCTTTTATATCAAGCTCGAATGAGCCGGTGAGAGGGGATAGAAGTGGTTAGAGAATGGGAAAAAAACATTCAGCTAAGCGCACTTACAACTTGTCACCGTGTTGGAACTTGGCACCGGCGTAGATGGCCTTGTCACCCAATTCCTCTTCGATTCTCAAGATTTGGTTCAACTTGGCCAATCTCTCGGATCTGGCTGGAGCACCGGTCTTGATTTGACCAGTTCTCAAACCGACAACCAAGTCAGCGATGAAGACATCTTCGGTTTCACCAGATCTGTGGGAAACCATCACACCCCAGTCAGCGGCGAAGGAGTCTTGAGCGGCCTTGATGGATTCAGACAAGGTACCGATTTGGTTAACCTTCAACAACAAACAGTTGGCGGCCTTCTTTTCGATGGCGGTGGCAATTCTGATTGGGTTGGTGACAGTCAAGTCATCGGCGACAATCTGGATACCAGCGGTCTTGTAGAAGTGAGACCAGGCTTCCCAGTCATCTTCGGCAAATGGATCTTCGATGGAGACAATTGGGTACTTCTTCATCAAGGAGTGGTATAGGTCAGCTAGCTGAGGACCAGTCAACCACTTGGATGGGTCGGATTCTGGGTTCTTGAAGTCCAAGTCGTACTTACCGTCCTTGAAGAATTCGGAGGAGGCACAGTCCAAACCGATTTCGATCTTACCTTCGTGGCCAGCGGCCTTGATGGCGTCAACGATCAAGTCCAAAGCTTCTTCGGCAGTTTGAATGTTTGGAGCAACACCACCTTCGTCACCGACGTTACCGGCAGAGGCACCGTATCTCTTCTTGGTCAAAGACTTCAAGTTGTGGTAGACTTCGGAACCGATTCTCAAAGCTTCGGCGAAGGTCTTGGCACCAGTTGGAGCAATCATGAATTCTTGCAAAGCTAGAGCACCACCGGCGTGGGAACCACCGTTCAAAACGTTCAAGAATGGAACTGGTAGAACGTATGGGCTGGTCTTAGCAGAAGACAAGTCGGCCAAATGCTTGTACAATGGGACGTTCTTCTCGGCAGCAGCGGCTCTGGCAGCAGCTAGAGAAACACCCAAGATGGCGTTGGCACCCAACTTGGACTTGTTTGGGGTACCGTCCAACTTCAACAAGAAGTCGTCAACGGCCTTTTGGTCCTTGACGTCGACGTTAGCCTTGACCAAAGCTGGAGCAATGACAGAGTTGACGTTGTTAACGGCGTTTAGAACACCCTTACCCATCCACTTGGACTTGTCACCGTCTCTCATTTCCAAAGCTTCGTGGACACCGGTGGAGGCACCAGATGGAACAATGGCTCTGAAACAGCCCTTTTCGGTGGTCAATTCAACTTCGACAGTTGGGTTACCACGGGAGTCGTAGACAGATCTAGCGTAAACTTTGGAGATAGCCATTTTTATTGTTGGTTGGTTATTATGTATGCAAACAAATGCTTGGTTTTTTATGAAAAGAGAATAAGAAAGAAAACAAGAACACTAACAATTAGTAAAACATTCAGAAGACACCAGTAACAACAATATCAAATATTCGAGGTCCCTTTATATATATTTTAACCTCTAGCAAATTTTTTTTTTCTTGCTTCCTACAATTTGATAAAAACTCGGTTCTTCTTCTGCTTGTTCTTCTTGCGTCTCTCTCATTCTTTTTTTTTCCAGAAACCTCTTCAGCAACACGTTCTGCTGCATTGTCATCATCATCATCATCATCAAATTCCACTGGGGTGAGGGACGCACACACAGAGCAGCACAGAGAGAGAGAGGCCCAGAGGCTGACACAAAGGGCGAGATACGACCTGTTTAGCGTCGTGTAAGTATCGTGCACATAACGCAACGCAGCACAACTGTGTGCTGCGGTGTTGGGAGGGGTGCTTTTGTCCCATAACCCAGAATTCATCTGCTGTTAAAGTGGCTTTTGTGACACGCAAGCAAAGAAGCCAGATGTAACACGCGCACTTGAGAAATCTCAACTCTATGCGGTGTTTTTTTTTTTTCGACTTCCTTTTTCGGGCATCGCGCTGGGCAACCACTAATTGCAAAATAGTGGATGCTGGCCGGGCCGGGCGTCGTCGCCTTAGTGGATGCCCCCGTAGCGACAGCTTGCCATGAGGCGGTTGCCGTGTTGCGAGACAGCAGCCATCTGGTTCCGGAGGGACATCAACGGGTGCTGGGTCCCATTGTAACGGTGCCACATGCCTTCCAACATGGCGTCTCTGTGTTGGCGGAAACTGTGGTCCACTTGGGACACGAATTCGGCGTACTCGGGGACTTTGCTGATCAAGTCCTCCTCGTTGTAGCCGTTGCCCCCCTCGTCTTCAGCTCCGAAGTAGTGCTTGTACAGGTTGTAGTCTAGCCTGCACAGCCTTCGTCTCATGGAGGTGACGAATTTGCAGAACTTGTTGATGATATCGAATATTTGCAATTGGAGGTCAATCAGTTCTATCACGCAGCTATCGTGCAAAATGTTTGTGAGACTCTCCGTCAGCGCGTTCTGGAGATTGGTGACGGACACGAGGCTCGATTGCTCGTAGCAACGCGACATTTCGTGGTCAATCACATCCTGGTAGAAGTACTCACTGATACATTTCACGAAATTGTTCATGGAGTTATGGACGATTCGTGCTCGGCGGATGATCCCAGTCTGTATATCTCCACTGAATCCCTTGTACTTCCAGATCTTGTTCTTGTTGATCTCTATCCATGTCTCGTCGAGTATCTTACTGTGGTAATTCAGCAAATTGAGGTATCTGTTTATCAATTGGTACTGCGAGATGCACGATCGGTTCACCACTACGTTTAACGGGTATGGAATCGCAATGTCAAATTTCAAGTAGTGAATGCTTGCCTGTGGAGGGGTGTTGGAAGTCAAAGAACTGTTAGTCTCTGCAGTGGACGAAATCGCTTGTTCAAACTCTTGCATCACCATGTCCCTTAAAGTATCAAAATTGGATATACGCCCATCTCCAGTGGCGTTATTTTCCCTTACAGTCTGATTCTCACTTTTAATGTAGTCAGTTATCAGATCGCGGAAGGGTCGAGTACCCATTTGTAACGTCATCAGATAGGGGACAAGTCTCCCCTCGCCTCCACCATGTTTCCGGAGCTTAAAATTATGCGAAAGTTTACTCTCCATGAACATCCTGTTGCTGTTGGAGAACTGTCGGGTCAAGTCATTTATACTTAAGTCGTAAAATGCATTCCATGAATTGCCATTCTTATAGCCGAAGAACTGGCTTTGTAAATCCAATAAAATGGTCGTTAAATCGTACCCATTGAACAGTAACTCCAGACTCAGTTTGTTCGCCCTGTTATACCATTTGTCAACGTAAAGCTCGAAATTCGTGCCTTCTAATAACTCCACAAAATTAGACACGTGGAAATTGTCCAATGGAGACGCCATTGACCCATTAGGTTCCCCGAGTGGGATCTTAGTGATGTCCAAAGTCCTCCTTATTAAGTTTAACAGCTTACCAGTCGTCAAGATTTTAAAGAGCAAAGAGTTACCGTTAGTGCCTTCGAATTTGGCAAGCAGCCCATCTTTCCGAATACCGTACTGTGTCAGCCATATTCTATCACATTCTGTCGGGTTCGTGATATTCATATTTGTGATATTCTTCATTGTGTTCACAATCATAAATTCGTCGTAAGGATCGTTCAATTCCCCCTGCGTCATCCAATCATCCAGGACTTTGTAGTAGTTGTCACTAATACTTATCAACAACAAACGCATAAACTCAACACTAGATCGGTCCCCCAGATTCTCTAAAATCATTTTATGGAGAATCTTAAGGATGGTGCCACCTTTTGCAACTGGAGAGATCTTCCTCTCAATCAAGATCGGCATCAGATCATCATCTTGACTGAACTCATTCAACTCTGACATCAACCCATCCAAAGACATCTGACTCAAATCTGTAGTACTTCTAACGCGCATTTCATCGTCAATCTCCAGTACTAAACTGTGTAATATGCTTAGTTGTTTCCCAACCTCGGTATCGTTGATAATTTGCTTCATTTCTCTAATTGAAAAAGTAGGGTTCTCCTTAAATTCTCGTTCCAGTCGCTCCACAATAAGTTTAAGATATACATCGTTAATGAACTTTCGAATTTCATAACTTAGCCGTTGAAGAACTATCCCATAGGATATATCAGACCATTTCTCAGAAGCGTGAGTCAAAGAGACATAGTAGCTACCCAACTGTAACATTTTCTTGCTGATTGATTTCAATGAGGCATCCATCTTCTTGACGACTTTGAACTCAGGGACGCTGCCCTTGTATGGGTCGTAATCGTTATTGTATCTAATATAGGTCCCACTTAATCCTAATAGATTATTCAAAAGATCATGTACCACCAGCGACTCCTGTAGCCTCCCTGAGTCAGCCGCACTTGACACATTGTTCAGTTGATCCAGTGGGTACAATGTCAATTTGGGTTGCTCATTGGAAAGCGGTTCATAGTTTACACAACGGGCCAATATCGGATGCTCCCCAGTCCTCTCCCCAGCCGTCCTATAGTTTATATCATTTGTTGATATCAGTTCCACATGATCTTCAACCGGACGCACCTCCATTTCTCAAATTAACTGGTGGCCACTTGAAGGGTTCACTATCTAGTGCTGCAAACTGCACTTCTTATTCACAGATCCGTTTTGTTTACATTTTTGGTCCATCGCGAATTTTGACGTTTTTCGCGATCGAGATGTGCTGAAAGCATTTCGTACAGGGTGATGCATAGGTGAACCGCTGATTGCTTCATTCCAATGGTCGGCAATTGATGCTAACACGATTCGGTATAGTCTATGAGTATACGAATCTTCTGAGGAAGTGTTACAGATAGATCTCTTTTTAAAATGTTTTCTTAAACTTGGGGTATTCAAGATAATATACCAACGGAGTAAATCTTACCTTTAAGATTGTCTATTATTCTTTCCCAGCTAGCAGCTAAGGCAAAAATATTCAGACTTATAAATAGAATGATACTGGTACCAGATTTGAAGAAATAACCCGTTAGAAGTTACGTGACTGTAAAATGCGGGCCAGAAATAACAACATCGCTCACAGTCCTCCTTCAAGATAAGAAGTAACGAAATAAGATAGGATTCTTAAAGGAATAACAGTACCGTAACATAAAAATAGTAATGAACTTGATATCAAGACTCTACATCTTTGTTGAAACCCTTCTTCATTGTACCTCAGTTTATTATTTTCCAATTTCTTTGAAATATATTCTATTAATCGTGATTGGAATCTGAAATTAAATAAAGACTCATATGAAATAAACAAAAATTTATTGAGACGCAAACTAGATTAATAAAGTACTATCAGTGTATTCAGCAATGGGAGTTGATACAAAATCCATCACTATTCTTATCCATATACCAAGTACTCAGTTACTCCAAACAAAAATCATTATTTCAATCCCAAAGCCAGACACTTGTTGTCGAAAAGGGTTCCAGAATTTAGTTTAAACTATTTCATACCTACATTATGCTATTATTTCGAAGTTATCATCAGATTGAGTTTCTTCCATATTAAGATCATTCAACTGTTCTTCCAACTCCATCTTCATGGTCTTTAATCCGCTCAATTCTTCAATGTACTCGGAATCATTCAATGAATTCTGAACGAATTTCCAGCCTAGTTCCCTGCATTCTTCAACAACTGAGCTCGAGCAAGCCGGACAATGTTCATATGCGGGGGTTTCTAACTTCAGTGTTGTAAAATGATTCAAAAACCCTCTGATCTGATGAGGGATATCACCCAAAATGCCCTTTGAATCATTGGGGGTATCTCTAGCAATGCCGTTTTGTAAAATTGATACTAGCAGCTCTACTGCCTGGGCTGAGGCCATCAGCGCAACCCCAGGTCTCGTCACTGTACACATTTGGTCCAATGTTTTATCTGCCAGACTATCAGTGGGAACAACAACGTCATGACAGAAGTAACATCCTAACCTTTTGCCCCCTCCATCCTCATCCCTATGGTAAATACCATGTCTTATAACTAGATAACTGTCAAACCCCAGAGCAGCACTGATGGCGATCTTACCCTTGACATCCCCTAAGACCGAGGGTAACCATCGTGTCTCCCTTGAATCCATCAACAAGAAAATGGCGTCATGTTCATCTATGAGGCGGACTAACGTACTATATTCTTCTTCCTCTTTTGCATCATTCATTACTGGGTGGCCTATCATAGGTACAGTCAGTTGTATCCCTGTTGCGTCCACCATTGGGAATATATCTTTTAATGCTTGTGCCGCAACTTCAGCCTTTGGTTTACCACAGTCTTGAAACCGAAACAGCGGCTGCCTCACAGGATTAGAAAACGATATGTTACTATTATCCACAAGAGTAATCTTTCTCACACCCCAAGCAAGCAAACTTCGCGAAACATAACATCCTAAAGTTCCGGCCCCAAGGATCAAAACTTTTGACTTCTTAACTATATCTAAATTTAAATCAGGAACGATCCTCCATTTCATTAGCTTCAAATTCAAATCTACCGATTGTTCAGAGATTTTCAAGGGATCTATTAACTTGCTCAGATCTGCAAACCGCGGTACAAGCTTTCCGGATACATTTCTCTCCCACCCACTTATTTTCCAGGCATCCACAGAATCCTGTTCAGCACCGTTCGACTGGAATTCCACGGTATAGCCAAAACTTGAACTCATCTCTCTGAAAAAGAAAACATCAATTCCTTTTCTCTCAGGACAGTCGCTATAATACTTAGATAAAATGGTCTTTGTTATGGTCGAAGGGGTGTTCTTGACGTTGCAACAATCCCTCAGATACAACGCTTTGCACGTTTTGGCCGATTCTTGGGAGTAAGTGCAAATCGTGTCGTGCTCCGTCAAAACGGCAACCCAGTCGTTTGGATATAGCTTGAACCAACTCTGGGCAGTTTCAGCTATCTCCCTTGAAACGCTTAGATTACGTTTAACGGAGATTGATACGTTTGCGTGGATCAAGGCGGGTACACAAACCCAATAATAATACTTGTACGTTTTCAGGTCTGCAAAACTGATAATGCTGAACTCGAAACAATTGTTGATGTTGGTTTGACATGCTTCCCAGACATCTGCAGCTCTGTCATGCAAAAACCTCTGCTTATCTAAAGACTTAAACTCTTCTAGGGTATTGAAGTTGTAGATCGCTCCATTGACAGTCAGACCGTTTCCATCATCAGTTGCCGATTCCACTTCAAAGTTTTGCTTACCCAGAAATAAAGAAGCGCTGTTGCTACTTTCAGGGATCGCTAGAAGGTCTATCTTGGAGTAAAGTGGCACTTTTTGCTCATTCAGTTTCAGTATTTCTAACTTAAGCCTGGACAGCTCTTGGAAAAACGATGCATCGATAAAAGATTGGAAACTAGGTCCAAACTTCAGGTGGCCAGTGCCTTGTGACATTTCTACAACCTATAACACGCACGTTTCCGTATCTCTCGTCCCCTTCCAAAGCTGCAAAGAAACCGTTCTGCGTAAGAAATTCTATAATGTACATTTTTTTTAAGAACTGCAACCTCCCATAATATACGCATATACACAATTTTGCTGACTTAGATAATGCCAAGACCGCCCCTCTTCACATATCGGCGTCTCTCATCTCAGAGTCTTCCAACGTCATTTCATCCAACTCATCCAACAGTTCATCGATATTGATTTCAGGTGCATCAGCATCCTCCTCCTCTTCTGCCTCTTCCACGCCGTTTGGATTTGGATTCGTTGGCGCAATTTGCCTGTTCTTGTACAGGTTAATATTCTGTCTCAACTCATCATCTTCCTCCAGTTCTTGCAAGAACAGTTCATAGTCCTTCTCCGCCCGCTCCATTTCCTGCTTTTGAGCTCTGGAAGTGTAGTCTTCCGCGGCATCGATATCCTTATGCTCTCTGGCCATTCTCTTCAGCTTCCACTTTCTATTCTTTCTGTTCTTTCTACGGTACAGTTTCTTCACCAACACAACATCTGGAATATAGTCGCCGTTCAAAGCATCGTACAACTGGTTGTTATAGTTTGAGTTGGCGACGAAATAGCCCATGACCGTGTCACCTGCGTGACAAATGGCACCCAAATGCGATTTAATATAGTAGCACTGGTCGTTGACGCCAAGGTCCGCTGCTCTGGCAACAGTGATATCAGCAAGGACCCATTTCCCTCTACTTGTGGCAGTTGGATCCACATCCAAGACGACGAATTCTGTCAGCTGAGAAACGTCGGCCAGCGAGTAGAAAGGTGCCCTCCAGTAGACTGAGGGAGACAGTTCAGCTGTCTGCAAAGTAGATGGATCCAAAAATTGTAGGTAGTTCGAAACTTTACTGCACAGAACAAACTGAGAAATGTTACCCATCGATTTAGCCAGTTTCTTGGGGAGCACGACTAAGTCATCCCTACATATCGGCACGATTTCAACGGAGTACGAAAATTTGTAAGTGGAGGACCCACTCTGTGTGTCTTGAGAAATCAGTTCCTCGGATTTTTGGTATTTTGTAGGGACCACAGCGCTCAAGAAATCAATCATCTTGACTGCATGATTCTTTTGTGCGTAGAAGAAATCCAAACCGTCCTTAGACTCACTAATCGAGACAGTGTCGACATGAGCGTTATGCTTCAAAATCAACTGTTCCAAGTATAAGAAGGTCCTCTTATGGGCCACTTTCTGTCTTATTTGGACAACGGCTCTCCACGTGTGCGTAGTGTACGACTTGGCACAGTCTGGGCACTGCATGGCAAGGACGATGTATTCGACCTCGAAAGTTTGCTGGATGATGGTATTCGCCATGGCTTCACCTTGCACAGTCAGCTTCATTCTGATACGTCTGGAGTGCGGTTCTGTCCAGATAAACGAGGCGTCAATCAGACGCACTTTGGTCAAACCTTTCAATCTCCTCAAACAGATCGCCAAAAGTTCCCTGGATTCCAAATCAGCCTTGATCCACTGTCCAGGTGGCTGCAAGAACCGCTCACAGTTTCTACAGAAACTGATGTTGGCCTCCCGTGGAATACCTTGCGTAATATCCACGGTCATCTTGATACAGTCGTAACACATGACCATACCGGAGGACCCATCAATCGGCGTCCCACAGTTGCAACACAGCACTGTGGAAACATGTTGGTGTTGGTGCCCACTCTGGAACTGCAACTGGCTCTGATCCATTGCGCTGGTGATGACGGAGTTGTGTGTGTCTCGTATTAAACAGTGTTGCACTCCACAAACGTTGTGAGCCATTAGAGATGCTCATCGCATAAAAATTTTTTCCAGTCTTTCTCAAACAAAATTTTCGGTTTTTTCTTTTCATTTTGTGAGTGTGATATTGAATAGTATTAATGGGTTATGGCTATAGACAAAGGTGGTAGTGAGTTTTCTGCCGTGTTGAGCTGTGGGCGATCACGCCAATTGCTCCATCTTCTGCACGAGCAGCTCGATATTATGTTTCTTCAGTGCGCTGATAGGGACGCTATCCCATTCGTTTTGCCGGCAGAACTCTTGCAATGAGAGAAACTTCTGCTGTGTCGAGTTTGTACTTGGGTCCGTATCTGCCTTGTTTCCTACAACGAGGATTTTTTTTCGTTTCACCTTCTCCAGGCCACCGACTTCTCCGATCAGAGTTAATAGGTCCTGGACAGGGTCCGTGTTTTCAAGGGAGACGACAAAGATCCAGCCCTTGGACCTTTCAATGTGCTTCAAAAATTCAAGTCCCATGCCTCTATCCAGCCGTGCGTCTTTGACAATTCCTGGGATGTCTGCAACGGTAAAACTGTCTCCTGTATGTGCATTTCTCATGACTGTTCCAATGGTCGGTACGAGGGTGGTAAATTCCCAGTGGCCGATCTCCGGTTTGGCATTGGAGATGCAGTTTAGAATGGTCGACTTCCCAGCGTTGGGTAACCCGACAAGTCCGAGGTCGGCAATAACTTTCAGTTCAAACAGAAAATGTGCCTCTATACCGGACCTTCCCTGCTTTGCAAACCGCGGGTTTCTGATCATACTGGTGAGGAAGTGCATATTTCCTAACCCGCCGTGACCGCCCTTCAGTATTCTGATCGGTTTCTCGGTTATATTGTCAAGATCGATTCCAAACAGAGGGAAGTGGTCTTGAAAGAACTCCTCTCTTTTCACTTCCTTGTCGTATTGCATCATTTTCTCGTTGAATTCGGTGAACCATTGCTTCTGTTTATGGTACTCCTCCGTCTTGTCCTTGAAAATCCAGCCTTTCCCCGGTTCGTAGTCCTCTCTGTGCAATAGGATCTGTTCCTGTGCGTCACATTGAACTGGAACTTGAACCGTGTCCAAAACCTCTTTCAAACTCTTGCTCAGATCTTTCCCCATTTCCCGTCCTACAATATCCCTTACCTCCTTTGGATTTAAGCACCATCGTACCGTAGTACCTATAGGTACTTTAATCAGGAGGTCTCTACCGGAGGCCCCGTCCAACTGGTCCGATCCACCATTGGAACCCTCACCGGCAGTATACTTGGCCTTTAGTTTCGCCAGAGAGTTCATTCCCTCCACGGCTTGCACGTATACGCTACCACCTTGCCCTCCATCACCACCGTTCGGGGGCCCCACCCGTCGATTAGCGTCCCGGTGGAATGATATGGCGCCATTCCCACCCCTCCCACTTTTGCATTGAATGATTCGTAGATCGATGAAGTTATTCTGCGTTTGATGATGGATGTGGTTGTTAAACCGTTTGAGGTAATTGACAGAGGTGAAGTTGACCAGGGGCGCCTTAATATGAAACCTATCACGCACTTGAGATATCAGCTCGTAGTCAAATCGCTTCCCCTTGTGGAAATCGGTTGTCGTTGATGGCAGTTCGGGAACCATCGATGAAGACCCTGCTAAACTGTTCAACCAACCTTCATTCTCGTCGAGACTCGGGCTGTTATCAGGAATAGTCGAATATAGGTTACTGCAGACACGAGTGTAGCATCGTGGTAGTGCGCTTTGTGGAGATCGAAGCAACATCTGCACTGTGTTCCATTGTCAGGTTGCAACACAGTGCGTAGAGCGAAAATTGGTGCGTTATGCAAAAGTGTATTCTTTAAGTCATTAATAACGTTTTATGAGAATTGTATATAAAGTTACAATACATGACCATGAGTCCTAATTACGTATAATAAGTACTAGTACGTGATCGAAGTGGCGGTTTAGCTCATTTCGATATCAGTATTTTCATCGTTTATTTTCAATCTTAGAGAATCTACAGTCTGTAGCATGCTTCTCATGGAGTCAGAACCCTCCCCAAACATCATGTTCTCGATGTTATCCCATTCTTTCCTCCAATAGCTAACCTCTTTACTCAGAACGCCCAACCTATCTTGCAGGATGTGCTTATTCTCCAAAGTAAATTTGGCCCTAGATAGTTTTATGTTATCTAGGTAGCTTTGCAATTCATCCCGAATCTTTATAGGCTCACAATCCTCAGATTGGAACTTGTCTAATATTTCCAGCAGCTTTCTTGGAGGTTTCCAGTCATCGATGTCAAAGTGCGACACACTCGGGTCTGATATTTCAATCTGGCGAGCGAGATCCACAGCGTACGTTCCTAAAAGATTCAAGTACTCCAAAGAGTTCTTATTAATTGTCTCAATATAGGTGACGTACTCCTTCAAATTTGGACCAAACTGTGATCTTGACAAGTTCAAATTTATGGACTGTAAGTTCTTGGCATGCAAAATTTGGCACTCCCTCGTATGATACTTGTTGTACTTCAGATCAACGGAAGTGGACAGTAAGTCCTCAAATTGTGTCGACAGTCCATCCAGTAAACCAATAGCATCGGCATCCGTGCCAGCCTGATCAGAGCTGGACAAACTTCCCACCAGACTGCTTAGTTGATCCAAGGTACTCTGTAACGACTCGTGATTCGATAGCAAATGCTGATCCAATTCACATAGCGAATCAAAATATTCACTCTCACTGTGCTCACTGCTCATGATGGACCGTTCAGTACCGTTCAGTACCGTTCAATGCGAGGCCTGGTTTTCACAGTGCTGCTATTTAGATGTCCTCCCATTATGTTTAAAAAATTCTATCTTTTAGCTCACAATAATTTAAGTATCAGAAACAAGATGGACAAAGGGAACAACTTTCAAACAAGATCAGTGCAATGCAAGGCGACACTTTGGAATCTGCTCAACTGAAAATCCTTGAAGGAGTTAGGCTTGGACTGAGGCGTTCTGCAAGGGAGCTCTCCCAATGGAAATTGTACAAATCGGCGAAATGGTCCGCGGAAGCGCTACACGGGCTCACCAGCGTTACCATAGATACGAACGCCGGGGACAGCTCTACGACACAAGACAATGATTCTCCATTGAGGAATAGAATTAATATGGCGATCCCAAGCTCACCCCAGGTGCCTGCGGAACAGGTCAGTGGGCCATATATGGGCCTCACAGAAAGTGAATATGACCTCTATTTGTTTATTTCTACGCTCTTTGACTGCAAAGAGTTCGACAGATGTGTCTTTTTCTTGAGAGATGCTGAAGAACCGAGGTTGAAGTTTTTGCAATTCTATAGTGAATACCTGTCCTGGGACAAGAAAACAAGAGAATCCACTGAAAATGTTCTGATGACCGGCAAACCCGACAAGAAGAGCGAGAAAGAACTAAGTGAAAAACACCTACTGGGTAGCAATTTTTTACAGGACAATACACAGAAGCAATCTGAAGGAGTTTTCACCTCAGAAACCGGGCAGCAGACAAGCTTGGCCATAATACTCAACGAATTAAGGGTCTACTTGAAGAAATTGGATCAGGGGTCCGCAAACACGCTTGGATTGGCTTTATTGCATTATTTGAAAGGTGTTTTACTCAATCGACAAGGTAACAAATCTCATGCACTGTCTGCATTCCTAGAATCACTTAGCTACTACACCTTCAATTGGACTTGCTGGCTCGAATTACTAGACTGTATAACGCGTCCAGATGAATCTTCACTGATATTGAGACACTTAAACGAAAAGTTCGTAATAAAAGGGGACGAACCGGTCTCTCAAAATGTACCGGAGAACAACATCATGCTTCAATTTTTCAAACTGGCTTTATTACAGGAATTCCATTATAGCGGATCCGTCGACGAATTTTTCTTCATATTGGAGAACTTGCTCATCCTGCTACCAAACTTCACATATCTGAAATCCCAAAGTGCCATAATGAACTATAACTATATGGATTACAGTGTGGCAGAGAACATATTCGATAACATATTCAAGTGTGATCCCTACCGCTTGGAAGATTTGGACATATATTCAAATATTCTCTACGTGATGCAAAAGCACTCAAAATTGGCATACCTGGCACAATACGTGTCTCATGTCGATAGGTTTCGGCCGGAAACCTGTTGTATTGTTGCAAATTACTACAGCGCTAGACAAGAGCACGAAAAATCAATAATGTACTTTCGGAGAGCCCTGGTTTTGAACAAAAGGTCCACAAGTGCATGGACGCTCATGGGCCACGAATTTGTGGAGTTGAAAAATTCACACGCGGCCATAGAATGCTATAGGAGAGCCGTTGATATCAATGAGAGAGACTATAAAGCGTGGTTTGGCCTCGGGCAAGCTTATGAAGTATTAGACATGCATTTGTACTCATTGTACTACTTCCAGAAAGCCTGTACACTAAAACCTCTAGATAGGAGGATGTGGCAAGCACTCGCTGAATGTTACGGACTATTAAAGAACTCAGAACAAGCCATCGAATGCTATCGAAGGGCCCTGCAACTCTCATCTAATGCGGGCCAGGATGTACTACTGCTGTTCAGGATGGCAGAACAATACGAACAAATATTAGACATAGAAAGCTGCAAGCAAAATATGTTGAAATGTGTTGCTCTCGAGGACAGCAGCGACGGAAGCTTTGTCACGGACGAAACTGTGAAAGCGCGTTTATGGCTCGCCCGGTACGAAATGAGAATGCACAACTACCAAGAGGCCTACGATTACGCCAAAAGAATATCGAACGGAACATCACAAGAGATTGAGGAGGCGAGAACAATCGCAAGAAACTGCCGACAGCTCTTTAACTGACAATGCCATATCTCCTGGCAGAAGGCTCGCTTACCTTCTCCACTATAGCAGTGCTATAATAGCATAAAAATCACGTGCATCTTATTTATCATGTATTCTTTTGAAAATTTATTAGATAATTCGATGGATCTCATTTAAAATGCGGACCCTGTTCTTGACATCTTCACCTTTTCGAGAGGTCAGTATCTACATTGCGTGATATACTGGGAGTCTTCAATTTGCATATTTAAAGTACCATGGGCCTATCCGATTTTTCTGGCCCCCCATCGCCACCGCCTCCTCCTCCAGGAGCGAACGATAGTGACGGTGACGACAATATAATTTCGCATCTACCACCACCACCTCCCCCACCAGGTATCAATGACGACGTGGGTGACGATTCGTCAAACGAAAATATGTTTTCCCTAGCCCCCCCATCGCCCCCGCCCCCGCCACCGGGCTTCAATGATGAAGACTATGGCGTTCAAGCATCTGTCCCCCCACCGCCGCCCCCAGGTTTAGAGACTGAAAACACAGCATCAGTAGGTAAAAGGCGATTCTCAGAGGACACTTCTGCTAATCATGTGAACGACAAGAAACAAAAGATTAGTAGAGGGTACAATAAGGTTAACAAGAAACGAAATAAGAGGAAAGGAGGACTTGTGCATTCTCATAAGGTGGACATGCCGCCTGAGCATTTGAGGAAAATTATTGAGTCTCATACAGATATGACATCGCAGCGATACAATTACGATAAAAAGGCATTTTTAGGAGCTTTAAAATACATGCCCCATGCGGTCTTGAAGCTATTGGAATCCATGCCCCAACCTTGGGAAGCTACCAAAGAGGTCAAAGTCTTATATCATGTGTCTGGTGCCATAACATTTGTAAATGAGGTTCCTCGTGTTATTGAACCGATCTACAACGCGCAGTGGTCAACAATGTGGATTTCAATGAGGAGGGAAAAAAGGGACAGATCCCATTTCAAAAGAATGAGGTTCCCCCCTTTTGATGATGATGAACCACCTCTATCATACCCTGACCACATACAAAACCTGGAAGCAATGGACGGAATTGCCTTAGATTTAGACCCAACTGATGACAAAAATGTTAGAGACTGGCTTTACGATACAAGACCCTTGATAGATAACCCTGCTAGAGTGAACGGTACCTCCTACAAAAGATGGACGTTAGACTTAAACATTATGTCCAATTTGCACAGACTATCCACTCCATTGATAGATGAGATAATAGACAACAACTACTACTATCTTTTCAACAAAAATGCATTCCTGACTTCGAAAGCGCTAAACAGTTCTATACCAGGCGGTCCCAAATTTGAACCACTCTACCCGCATGAGGAGGAAGAAGACTACAACGAATTCAACTCTATCGATAGAATTATATTCAGAAATCCCATTAGAAGTGAATACCGAATTGCATTTCCTCATCTATACAATTCAAGACCCCGCTGTGTAGAGATCCCATGGTACCACGATTCCTTATCATACGTTATCAAAAGAGAAAATGTTGCCAAAGATGATTTTTTCCATTTTGATAGTAGCTTAAATCCAATACTGTTTGATGACGTACCAGAGCATATGATCAGAAACGAGACCAAGAAATCAGAGTTCGATTTCACCAAATGCATTAAACCATTGATGTATAAGGAGGATCTGTGTCTATCTGAAACAGAAGATGCCATATCTCTGTATCACGCGCCATATCCTTTTAATAGAAGATCAGGGAAAATGGTGAGAGCACAGGACGTTGCATTAATTAAAAAGTGGTATTTAAAACATCCGGATGAAGAATACCCTGTAAAGGTTAGAGTTTCTTACCAGAAGCTACTTAAGAACTATGTGGCCAACGAGCTAAAGGAGAAAAAAAATAGTCACCCCAAAACTAAACCCAAAAAAAAGCTTTTGAAACAGCTGAGGAATACGAAATATTTCCAGCAGACGACCATTGACTGGATGGAGGCAGCGTTACAACTTTGTCGACAAGGCCATAATATGTTGAACTTGCTCATTCATAGAAAGGGTTTGACTTATTTGCATTTAGATTACAATTTCAATTTGAAACCGACTAAAACACTCACAACAAAAGAGCGTAAAAAATCCAGATTCGGTAATGCTTTCCACCTGATGAGGGAGATTTTAAAAATGATAAAATTGATTGTGGATGCTCACGTTCAATTCCGAATGGGTAACGTTGATTCATATCAGCTTGCGGATGCTGTACACTACATCTTCAATCATCTTGGTCAGTTAACGGGTATTTATCGGTACAAGTATAAAGTAATGCATCAAATTCGTGCTTGCAAGGATTTAAAGCATGTAGTGTACCACCGATTCAACAAGATTATTGGGAAGGGTCCAGGCAATGGTTTCTGGCAGCCATCTTGGCGTGTATGGATCTTCTTTATGAGAGGTATCATACCTTTGCTTGAAAGATGGCTGGAGAATCTCCTTATCCGTCAGTTCGAAGGGAGGTCTAACGAAGTCATCAAGTCTGCCACAAAACAGAGATCCGAGGCTTATTATGATCTGGAACTGAGAGCATCTGTCATGAATGATATTATGGACATGATTCCAGAGGGCATTAAGCAGAACAAAGCAAGAACAATTTTACAACACTTGAGTGAAGCTTGGAGATGCTGGAAAGCAAACATACCATGGGACGTACCTGGAATGCCTAAACCAATCAAAAATATTATCGAACGTTACGTCAAGGCCAAGGCAGATGGTTGGGTTTCCTCAGCACATTATAACCGTGAGCGTATTAAAAGTGGTGCACACATTGAAAAGACTGTAGCAAAGAAGAATTTAGGTAGACTAACGAGACTCTGGTTGAAAAATGAGCAAGAGAGACAGCAACAGATTGAGAAGAATGGTCCCGAAATTTCTCCCAATGAGGCCACTGCTATATTCTCCGCTACGGTGGAATGGCTAGAGTCTCGCGATTTTTCCCCAATACCTTTCCCACCGCTAACCTATAAGAACGACACGAAAATCCTAGTTCTTGCATTGGAAAGTTTAAAGGATTCGTACGGTGCCAAAGTTCGGTTGAACTCAGTCGAGAGAGAAGAACTGGCGTTAATCGAAGAAGCTTATGACAACCCACATGATACCCTAACCAGGGTGAAGAAATATTTATTGACACAGAGAGTATTCAAGCCTGTAGATATATCCATGATGGAACATTATCAATCAATATCACCACTGTACGCCATCGATCCGTTGGAAAAGATAACAGATGCCTATTTGGATCAATATTTGTGGTTTGAATCGGACCAACGCAATTTGTTTCCCAATTGGGTCAAGCCCAGTGACGATGAAATTCCACCCCTGCTTGTTTATAAATGGTCACAAGGTATAAACAACGTTAAGGATGTCTGGAACGTCTCTAACGGAGGGTCCACTGTTATGCTTGAGACAAAGCTTGACGACCTAGCTGAAAAAATTGATTTCACTTTATTGAATCGATTACTCAGACTCGTAATGGACCCGAACCTGGCCGATTACATCACTGCCAAAAACAATGTCATCATCAACTTCAAAGATATGAGCCATGTTAACAAATACGGCTTGATCAAAGGCTTACAGTTTGCATCCTTTGTTTTTCAATATTATGGCTTAATTATGGATCTTCTGATTCTTGGGAATGATCGTGCAACTGATATAGCAGGCCCTCCAACGAATCCGAACCCCTTCATGCAATTTAAAAGCTTAGAAATTGAGAAAAAACACCCAATACGGCTATATTCCCGGTACCTTGATAAAATTCATATTTTATTTCATTTTGAGGAAGAACAAGCAGATGAATTGACAAATGACTACCTTTCTGAAAATCCAGATCCAAATTTCGAGAATGCTATAGGATACAATAACAAGAAATGCTGGCCGCGAGATTCCAGAATGAGATTGATGCGTCAAGATGTGAACCTAGGCAGGGCAACTTTTTGGGAGATCGAAGGTAGAGTCCCTGATTCATTAGCGGCAATAACTTGGGAGAATACCTTTGTGTCTGTCTATAGTAAAAATAACCCTAATCTTCTATTCGAAATGTGTGGCTTTGAAGTTCGTTTATTACCAAAATTTAGAGGGGACGAAGTTCTGAGCACAGACGAAGGGGTTTGGGATTTAGTTGATGAAAACACTAAACAAAGAACCACTAAAGCCTACTTAAAGGTGTCTGACGAAGAAGTCAAGAAGTTCGAGAGTAGAATTAAGGGTATCCTAATGTCTGCAGGATCGTCCACGTTTACCAAGATTGCCGCGAAGTGGAATACCTCTGTCATTTCATTGTTTACCTACTTTAGAGAAGCCATCGTCGCTACAGAACCATTATTGGATATCCTAGTGAAAGCGGAAACAAGGATACAGAACCGCGTTAAGCTGGGCTTGAACTCCAAAATGCCCACGCGTTTCCCACCTGCCGTTTTCTATACCCCCAAGGAGTTGGGTGGGCTGGGAATGATAAGTGCATCCCATATATTAATCCCGACCTCCGATCTAACCTGGTCTAAGCAAACTGACACAGGTATTACACATTTCAGAGCTGGTATGACCCACAAGGATGAAAAATTGATTCCAACTATCTTCAGGTACATAACCACTTGGGAAAATGAATTTCTTGATTCTCAAAGGGTATGGGCAGAATATGCGGCGAAACGACAGGAGGCTATACAACAAAACCGTAGACTAGGTTTTGAGGAGTTAGAAGGTTCGTGGGATAGAGGTATTCCGCGTATCAGTACCTTATTTCAGAAAGATCGTCACACACTAGCATATGATAGAGGTCACAGGATCCGGAAAATTTTCAAAGAGTACTCTGTAGAGAGAAATAATCCATTTTGGTGGACTAATTCCCATCATGATGGGAAATTATGGAATCTCAATTCGTATCGTACTGATGTTATTCAGGCACTGGGTGGTATCGAAACTATTTTGGAGCATACTTTGTTCAAGGGTACCGGATTCAATTCTTGGGAGGGCTTGTTCTGGGAAAAGGCCTCAGGTTTTGAGGATTCAATGCAGTTCAAAAAATTAACTCATGCCCAACGTACTGGTCTATCTCAAATTCCTAATCGTCGTTTCACTTTGTGGTGGTCCCCAACAATTAACAGAGCCAATGTCTATGTTGGTTTTGTCGTCCAATTAGACTTAACAGGTATATTTTTACATGGTAAAATCCCGACACTAAAAATTTCCTTGATACAGATTTTCCGTGCACATCTGTGGCAAAAGATACACGAGAGCATAGTTTTCGATATTTGCCAGATTCTAGATGGTGAGATGGATGCTTTGCAAATAGAGGCTGTTACCAAAGAAACCATTCATCCGCGGAAGTCTTACAAAATGAACTCTTCTGCCGCAGATGTCACACTTGATAGTTTGTACCAATGGGAGGTGTCTAAACCCTCTTTGCTACATTCTACAAATGATAAGTTTGATGCGGCTGTTACAAATAAGGTATGGTTTGACGTTCAGTTAAGATACGGTGATTATGACTCTCACGATATTTCCCGTTATGTTCGTGCCAAGTTTTTGGATTATACCACCGACAACGTGAGTATGTACCCGTCCCCAACGGGTGTCATGATCGGTATTGACCTGGCATACAACATGTACGATGCATATGGTAATTGGTTTAACGGACTAAAGCCTTTAGTGCAAAACAGTATGAAGACCATTATGAAAGCAAACCCAGCGCTCTACGTTTTACGTGAACGTATCAGAAAGGGTTTACAAATATATCAGTCTAATGTCCAGGAGCCCTTCTTGAACTCCTCAAACTATGCTGAGTTATTCAACAATGATACGAAACTGTTTGTCGATGATACCAATGTCTATCGGGTTGCTGTTCACAAAACCTTTGAGGGAAATGTCGCGACAAAACCAATCAACGGTTGCATCTTCACTTTGAATCCGAAAACGGGCCATCTATTTTTGAAAATTATCCATACTTCTGTGTGGGCTGGCCAGAAGCGTTTGAGCCAACTTGCAAAATGGAAGACTGCCGAGGAGGTTAGTGCTTTAGTAAGATCGCTACCGAAAGAAGAACAACCCAAACAGATCATTGTAACGAGGAAAGCCATGTTGGATCCTCTGGAAGTCCACATGCTCGATTTTCCAAATATTTCCATTAGGCCTACAGAGTTAAGACTTCCATTTTCGGCTTCAATGTCTATTGATAAACTATCTGACGTTGTTTTGAAGGCGACAGAGCCTCAAATGGTTTTGTTTAATATTTATGATGACTGGTTGGACAGAGTTTCTTCTTACACTGCATTTTCAAGATTGATTCTGTTGTTACGTGCTTTAAAGGCCAATGAAGAAAGAGCGAAACTGGCTCTATTGAGAGACCCAACTATTGTGATAAAGCCCCATCATTTATGGCCATCTTTTTCAGATGAACAATGGATAAATATTGAGACCGAGATGCGTGATCTGATCTTGGATGAATATGGTAAAAAGTACAATGTCAATATTTCCGCCTTAACACAAACCGAAATAAAAGACTTGATTTTGGGTCAAAACATCAAGGCCCCTTCAGTGAAAAGACAAAAAATGGCGGAACTAGCTGCGGCTAGAGCTGAGGATGCCAACAATAAGGATGGGACCACTGAAGATGTTACTGGTGCAACTTCTCTCATGAAAACGAAAGCTATTAACGCACAAGGCGAGGAAATTGTCGTTGTAACATCATCTAACTACGAAAACCAGTCTTATAACTCAAAAAACGACTGGAGAGAGAATGCAATTGCCAACAGCCTTTTATATTTGAGATTGAAGAACATTTATGTTTCATCCGAAGAATTTATCGAAGAAAAGAACATTTATGTTCTGCCAAAGAATATTTTACAGAAGTTCATCGAAATATCGGACGTCAAAATACAAATAGGTGCCTATATCTATGGTAAGTCTCCGAAGGATCATCCGAATATCAAGGAAATAAAGACAGTTGTTCTGGCTCCTCAACTAGGTACAACAAGGGACGTCACTTTAGGTCACGTGCTCGAGGCAGGGTCTTCGGAAGCCCTAAATGACTTGGAGCTATTAGGATGGATGCATACGCAATCTGAAGACTTGAAATTTATGTCTGCGTTTGAAGTCTCTGCCCACTCAAAAATGTTTAAGAACAACGCAACCGCAAATCCTATTGATCTAGCGATCTGCTCAAGATCTGGATCCATTTCACTGTGCGCCTATAATTTGACGGAAGAAGGGTATGCATGGGGTTTACAAAATCAAGAGGTCATTGACACAATGCCCCAGGGATTCGAGCCAACGTTCAGCAAGCACGCCCAGCTGTTGCTATCGGACCGGATTATGGGTAACTTCATGGTTCCTAACGAACAGATATGGAATTATGCTTTGATGGGGGCCAGCTTCAACGCTAACTTGGAGGTAGACATTGGCTTAGGTATCCCGCTTGAGTTTTACAATGAGTTACATCGTCCGGTTCATTTCTTACAGTTCAACGAGTTATTCGGGCAGGACAACGAATTAGAACCCGAACAACAAGACGTGCTTGCATAATGACAATCAACCAATACGTAAATCTGCATGCACACAGTACACATACTTTTTACATAGAATACATAGGTTTCACGTTACAATATTGTATTATTATTAATTCCAAGAAATTACACCTTTTTTTAATGCATTATCGAAGTTTCTCTTCAATGAATAACGCCAGTTTAACTCTTCCGTAAACAGTTTGATTAGAAACAAAGCATCGAGTACCCTCCTTTTAAAGAGTCACAGAATAAAACAGTCATGGCAGTGAAGAAAGGGAAGAAGGGCGGAAACAAACTCACACAAAAATTGGTGCTACAAACAAAAAGATTTGCAAAACTTTCGAATCCTGCCAAAAATGTAACACCACTTAAAAGCTCCACGCATGCCATACAAGTTGTAAAGCGGAAGAAACACTCTAATAAGAATTGTAAAATTGACTTGCTTGTCGATTCTGACGTTCCGGACAGTTTCCTGAACACTCTACAGAAATATCAAACGGTAAATGAAGACATTGATTCGATAAGATCCGCAGTTCAAGATAGCATATACCTGTTAATGCGATGCGGCTATGGATATAAAACAATCTTGAGAGTGACAGGAGTCAGTGAAAAATTTCTTCAGGCATCTTTTCTTCAATTGGGGTTGAGTAAAGACGAGAGTGATCCGACTCCAGGGTTTAAACCTCCATATTTCGAACCAATAACGTCGAAGAATTCATCATCGGCACACGATGGGAAGATACAAATTACTTTGTTGTCGAAGAATTCATCTTCGACACACGATGGGACGATAGAAAATACTTCTTTGTCGAAGAATGTTGATGCTGAGAGTGTGCAACCAATGGAGGAGCCAAAAGCTGACAAAACAGAATGTGCGCAAGAAAGCAAGATAAGTACGTTTATGAAGACCGTCACTGCTGTTAAGGATCAGCAGAAGGAGAAACTCAGTAAGCCTGCCTCTCCCGTTCCGTTGCCCATCCAGAATAATGCGGTTCCAAATGTTAGTAATTGGCTGTCGAAATCCAAGGTCGAGTTAAGCGACAGTGATCGAGAAACCGCAGACCCTGACCCCATTGAAAATTCGCGTGCCCCAGTGCTTAGTCAAGTACCAAACAACAGACCAACTTCACCACCTCCGTACCTGGCGGAAACGCATCGAAGTTTTGTTAATATCAGTGCTTTCGAGAGCGAAATACACAACTTTTTGCACACCATTAATGAACAACTCACAGAAATGAGAGACCTACGAGATTCCAATATTTACGAAGAAGAATCTGCTCTTGCGTTGAAAGTACAAATGTTGAAAAATGTGCATAGGTTATTTAACAATGTTGTATTTACACCAAAAACACCGGAAAAAGAAAAAAGACCAAGAACAGAGAATGTGAAACCGCAAGGTCCTACAACAGGCGAGGAGAAAAAGGATGACACTTTGATTTCAGATAGTTTTATCAAAGTAAGAAAAGTATGTTAATTATCCGATGTGTTATTCATCACAAAACTAATTATTACTAACTTCATGCTTTTATTTACTTTTTTGAATGGCGGGACTAAGCTGGTAGCAAGAGTACAGATGAAGTACAGAAACACTGCTACATTGATTGCTATTACCTAGACCCCCTCATTATCGTGATAATTCGAAACACAGGCCCAATCACAAGAATTTACACCATACCATTCGGTATTACCAAATTGAGAAATATAACCCATATTTTCCTCTTAGGATCTCCGTAGACCTGAATCCTAATGAATTCCTACGTCCCAATCGGTGTATGCAACATACAGTCCCCAGTAATCACCTATATAACTGAATACTTCTTGCAGTAGACGTATACTTGATTCGGCATAGAAATAGAATATAAGACGAATTTTTTTTCCACTTTCAAATTCTTACACTTTTTAAAGGTTGACGTATAGGTGTTGTGCAAAACTTAGGACAGCATCCATCGGGGGCCAGGTAGGATCCGCATTGACCGCGTTATCTGTTTGTGTAAAAGGGAGGTAGGAGAACACCACACCCATTTTTTCACAGCTGGAATCAAACAAACTATGGTGAGGGAAGGTGACAGGAAAAGAGAGAGATTTGAAGCAACTGGAGCCTCATCGCACATCGATTCTAATAACAATACGGGAAAGAACACCACAGGAAATGGTGCACCCAGTACAGTACCATCCATACCAAAGAAAAAGAAAAAGAAGTCATACCAATTTGCTCCTATGAATAACATAGAGACAAAACCCGCCGATGAATCAAACGTTCTTAGATCAATATCTGTATCACAGGTACGGAATACTGCAAAGAGGCAAAACGTCAACAATTTGAAATCTGATAACGGGGAAAAAATGGGACCTTCGAAGGAAGCCGAGAGAAGTACCGTGCCAATTGCCAAAAGAAATATACCGAAAGACGGTTCCTCCAAACCCAGTTTAAGTGGTGCCAATGCCCCAACTGAGGAAGTTGTATGGAACTACACACCGGACGATAAACTATCTTCGGACAAGGTAACACCAAGCCACATTGAATCATCGGATGATTTTGATAAAATGGATGATAACTTGAGAAATCCGTCATCAACTCCCATGATTGCGAGTCGTTGGAAGAGCATATTACGCTTTGAAAACACGCAGTACGGGGAAAAGTCGAATAATGATGGAGAATGCAATAATGACACAGGTGTATTGAAGACAGAGACACGCTCTGAAAATCAAAACACGGGCGAAAAGAGCTCAGTAAGAGCAATCGATGACATTTTAGAGCATTTGATGTGCGATCCTAGGGAGAAGCAAACAAATCAGTTGAAGTTTAACGATTTGCCATCTTCTCCCGTACAAACTGATAAGACACAATCTAGTAACATTTTTGGACAGGAAAATGGTTCCGAGGACCCAGGCAAAGGTGATGAACCAAAAACAACTGTAAACATGAATGATATTTCAGACCCATTTGATGAGAGTGGCGATGATTCTATATTGCGAATAGCTACACAAAATACTGCCACAGGAGTCGCCAAGAGGAGAGAATCTCTTGATGTAAAGATAACACATTCTGATTCATCAAAAATACGAAAGCTAGGTGAAAACACTGCTCTACAACCGGAACAAGAACCGAACCCGTCTTCTCCTAAAAATAATAAACCTCAAGCCAGGTGTCTTGAAAATTCATTTGATACACTAAAAATCAAATCGCTTCAATCCTCACCACTGATACAACCCAAAATAGATACCGAAGGAAATGACGATTCATTTAGTGATTCTGACGACATGCTCTTCGAGCTGTTAGATAAAAAACCTTTAAAAAGAAATGGACAAACTTGTGGTGACAGCAAAAAAGCAAAGAGTGGTGAACGTGAAATACGAAATATCATACCGAAGGGTCCAGACAATGATTTGAGCTGTGAGGAGAGATACGAAAGACTAGCACGCTGTGCAACGGAAAGGACTGGTGTCGTGCGCTTAGTTGTGACGGCAATAACTAGAATGGAACTACCTAAAATTGGAGAACAAAAAATTCTTTCATGTAAAGGAACCAATGGCCGAGCAGAGTCTGTGATTTTGCGTCATCCATGGGTTTATCTAGATATAGAGGAAGAGGACATCATTCACGTTATTGAAGGGAATAATTCTCCGAATAAACGCTTACTTTCTGACGATAAAGATTCGAAGACAGGGCTTTTCAATGACAATCTTTTGATTTTGAACCCAGATATCTTGTTGTCAGCCACTGCCATTGGAGGCAGTATTCGATGCCTCAGAAGTGGACTGATAGGATGCTTTTTTCAAAACACACACGGGGAACCGAGCATTGTAATGACTGTGGGTAACATTGTACATGAATTGCTTCAAAGCGCTCTGAAGTATAAGTTATCACACTCCAGTGTAAGTAGAGAATTTCTAGAAAAGAAGTTGGACGAGATTCTGGAGTTATACTTATTTGCAATTATTATTTGCGACGAGGATGTTGAACAGGTTCGCAATGATATCATTGACACCCATGCAAAAAACATCCTTGAAATTGTTAACAAGTTCACCCAGGAAAATAATTATGGCTGCTATGTTTCCATTTCTGGTACAAGAAGAACCGAACCCCTCTCTATCTCGAACGTAATTGATATTGAAGAAAATATTTGGTCTCCCATGTTTGGTATCAAAGGGTTTATTGACGCAACCGTAATTGCCCATGCGACAAACAGCCATCAAATAGTCCCATTCGAAATTAAAACTGGTAAATTCAAAAGCGTCGCTCATGAAGCCCAAGGTTTAATTTATACCTTATTACTTAGGGACAGATACGAAATTCCGGTAGATTATTTTCTGCTCTATTATACTAGAGAAACCTCAATTATGAAATTTCCATTTATTTTGCATTCGATTAAACACATTTTGATGGCAAGAAACAAGTTGGCACACGAATTAAAGTACCGTACTAGAGAGGTTTATTCGACGAAATTGCTAACTCTCAATCTTCCCAACTTATCGGAATCGTCATATTGTGAAGTCTGCCCGAACAAACTTGAGTCCTTTATTTTATCTCGACTTCAAATGCCCGAAACCTCGCCGGAGGCCCACGGCTCTCAAGAAGAGTACCTCAAACTTACAGCATACCTGAATTCCAATATACAAACGTATCGTGAATTTTTTGTGAAGTACAACGATTTGATTTTTAAGGAAGAATCTTCAGTACTATGCTCTAATTCGGAATTTTTTCTACTTGATAGCCGAACCAGAGAAACCCAAAACGGATTGACTTTATCTAACTTAATTGTTAGCGAATTTGCGCTTAATCCATCTTTACCGGATTCGTTTCTATACACATTTGTCCGGAATCCAGAGGAGACGTCAGCTATTCCCATGTCGTCGTCGCATATCGCCCCGAAAGATTATATTTTTATTAGTGATGAATCTGGCCATTTTGTTCTTTCTCAGGGAGAGGTTCTGCATGTTTCGGATACATCAATCACTGTAGCTCTGAAACGCCAACTGCTGATTAACACTCACTACACTCAAAACTTAAAGACTTGCAATAATTATGAGCAAATCGAGAGTGTACTAATACCGAAAACTAACGAAGATAAACTCATTCAAAGTCAAAATACCGTGACTTACAGAATTGACAAAAATAATATGCAACAAGATATGTCGACGTTGAGATACAATATTTTGAACTTATTCATGCCCCCAGTTGTTGCCGGCGAAGTGCTCACGGATGAAAAAACCAAGAAGACAAAAGTCATGAAGGCATCTGATGGGGGTGACTTCAAAACAAGACAGCTATTACTTGATGACCGAAAACCACGCTTTATTCCTTCAGATCGTCCCTTTTTAATTAGCTACGATGAAAGGAATGTGTCCAATTTTAACGAGGACCAGAAGAGGGCTTTAGAGCACGTGTTTCGGTGCAAAGATTATAGTTTGATTCTTGGGATGCCTGGAACCGGTAAGACGACAGTGATATCTGAAATGATTAAGGTATTTGCGGCCAATGGGAAGAGCGTGTTGCTGACTTCCTATACACATTCTGCAGTCGATAACATTTTGTTGAAATTGCTAGACACAGATTTGAACATTATAAGGTTGGGCAGCAACTCCAAAATCAACCCCAAAACACAGTGTTACGTGCCCAATTATGAGAACGTGAAGACTTTTCAGGAGTATAAAGATATAATCGATGGCGCGTCGATCGTGGCAACTACATGTTTAGGCATCAAAGATTTTCTGTTCTCCTTGAGGACCAAAGATTTCGATTACGTGATTCTAGATGAAGCGAGTCAAGTCTCTCTCCCTGTGGCGCTTGGACCTCTACGCTACGGAGAAAAGTTTATCCTTGTCGGAGATCATTACCAGCTCCCACCATTAGTCAGGAACGAGGCCGCGAGGATAGGAGGATTAGAGGATTCGTTGTTTAAGATTCTATCCGAGCGCCACCCTGAGAGTATGGTGGAACTGACTTTCCAGTATAGGATGTGTGAGGACATCATCAAGCTATCGAATTTACTGATTTATGAGGATAAAATGAAATGTGCGAACGAGACTGTTCGGCAACAATCGTTATCCGTAGCTGAGAATTACCGGGACATAATAAGCGGGTTCAGGATTAAAACGCACGACTCTACTTCTAAAGATTGGTTGTGCGATGCAGTGAATCCCAATAATAAAGTTGTCTTCTTGGATTACGACAACTGTCCAGGTATTAGCGAAGTTGCTGAAGGTGACAATATCACGAACTCGGGTGAGTCCAAGCTAATTCAGCTATGTCTCGAGGGGATGTTTCAAGCTGGCGTGTCATGCGAGGATGTGGGCGTAATGTCGCTGTATCGTGCACAGTTGCGGCTACTAAAGGAAAAGCTGGTAGATTACGAAAACAATGGGCTCGAGATCCTCACTGCTGACCAATTCCAAGGCAGGGACAAAGAATGTGTTATTATATCGATGGTTCGCTGTAACGACGAGTTGAATGGGGGGTCTCTTCTCAGGGAATTAAGACGTGTGAACGTTGCTATGACAAGGGCCAAGTCGAAGCTAATCATTGTGGGGTCCAAAACCACTATTAACTCTGTTGGCGAAATCAACCCGCTGATGAAGTTCATTGAGGATAACTGTTGGGTGCACCGCTTACCCTCTGACGCGCTAAGCATGTACGACTTTGCATATTCATCAAATACATAGAGATACGTTATATATATCCAAGGGTAAGTGTGTCTCTCAGAAAGTTTTCGTTTCCACCTTTGCGAACGCTTGGTCGTCGACGAACCAAGTGACCTTCCCGCCGAACAACTTGTTGATCAGTGCGGTGGGCAATTTTGTGTCCTTCTTGTCGAAGATCTGGTGCATCACTGGCTGTTTCGAGCTGCCAGTGGCAACGAACGCGATGTCTCCAGCGGCCTCCATGACGGGGATGGTGATGGTGACTCTGTCGCTAGGGGGCTTCGGGGAGTCGTGGCACCAGATGACTCTCTTCTGTCTCTCAGCGACGAGGTACGCGTGTTCCGCATCTGGGAACAGCGAGCAAGTGTGCCCGTCTGGGCCGCACCCTAACAGGAGAGTGTCCAATTCCGCTGGGAGGATTTCCTCGTACTCCTTGGCAACCTGTTCGTAGGCCTCGGGGCCTTTCCCCGCCAACGAAGCGTTGATGGGGAACACTTGAACCTGCACACCAGAGGGTAAATGGTCGATCACGGCCTCCTTGAACGCACCGTAGTTGCTGTCCGGGTGCGTCAAGCTGACAATTCGCTCGTCGACGAAATACACTCTCCATTTGGACCACTGGACTCTGTCCGCGACCTTCTTGTCGTCAATCAGCGCCGTCTTCAGCACATTGACGAGCGACCCACCGCTGATCGCCAGATTGAACACGGAACTGCGGGCCAATGCCTCGTCCTGCTTGCGCAGAACGTACTCCCCGACTTTCTCGGGCAAATTATCGGAAGCAGCACAAACAACTACGTTAACCATATTTCTACGTACTTTCTAGCAGATACGGAGAACCTAGTAACCTTCACAAGAACACAGACACCCACCGGGACGGTACCAGGACGGCCACCTGGGGACCAACGCCTTTATATAATACGCTGCAGTGTTACATAATGTATAGGGGCATCCCTTTCGGGTAGTACAGGTTACCCGGAATCTCGAAATGGTATAAGAAATTTTAATTTGACTCGCGATGAGTAAACAGAGTTGGTTGTGATGGCGAACTGGGGGGGGATCGGGCAAGCACAGGGTCGCCAGAGGGGTTTTGCCGGTCGGGATACAGCTTCGTGGGTGTTTGGAAGATGCCTGTGTGCAAAAACTGTAAGAAGACGGAGTTCGTGCGCGATCTTTCGAACGCGAACAATGATTTGGTGTGCCGGAACTGTGGGGTTGTCTCCGAGGATAACCCGATTGTGTCCGAGGTGACGTTTGGGGAGACGAGTTCTGGGGCTGCGATGGTGCAGGGGTCCTTCATCTCTGCTGGGCAGTCGCACGCGTCGTTCATGTCGCACGGCGGGTCCAGCGCGCTGGACTCGCGCGAGGCGACTCTGAACAACGCGCGGCGGAAACTCCGCGCCGTGTCGCATGCGCTCACGATCCCGGACTACATCACGGACGCGGCGTTCCAGTGGTACAAGCTCGCGCTGTCGTACAACTTCGTGCAGGGCCGGCGGTCGCAGAACGTGATAGCCGCGTGTTTGTACGTCGCGTGCCGGAAGGAGAAGACGCATCACATGCTCATCGATTTTTCGTCCCGGTTACAAGTCAGCGTCTACTCCATAGGGGCCACTTTCTTGAAGATGGTGAAGCGGCTGCATATCACGAAACTGCCCATGGCAGACCCGTCGTTGTTCATCCAGCATTTCGCGGAGAAGTTGGACCTTGGCGACAAAAAGATCAAAGTCGTCAGGGACGCGGTCAAACTCGCTCAAAGGATGTCCGACGACTGGATGTTCGAGGGGAGGCGTCCCGCGGGGATCGCCGGTGCGTGTGTCTTGCTCGCCTGTAGGATGAACAACCTGCGGAGGACGCACACGGAGATCGTGTCCGTTTCGCATGTAGCAGAGGATACTTTACAAGAGCGGTTGAACGAGTTTAAGGCGACCGGTGCAGGTAAGCTTTCCGTCAAAGAATTCAGAGAGGACCCAGCGACAGCGGACCAAGCGGCTAGACCACCGTCGTTTGCCAGGAACCGTAAGAACGAGAAGAAAATCAAGGAGGCGATCAGGCAGAACGAACTGACAGAGACGAGCGAGGAGGCACTGAAGAGGGACCCCATCTTGTCCCAAGTGATGAGCGCGCAAGAGTTGTCCTCTCGAGAGGTTCTGTTCTATTTGAACGAGTTCTCCAAAAAGAGGGAGAAAGTGTTCAAAAGAATAAAGGCCACTCATGGGATTGACGATGAGGATATCCACAGAGCCGAGGTAGAGACGAAGAAGAGGAAAGAGGAGGAAAATGGCGGGGGTGCAGACAAGAATACCGGTGATGAGAGCGACAAATCAGACGCCGACGCGGACGCCGTACCACAACTGCGCAGAAGTAAAAGAATCAACAAGAAGAAGATTATGGAGATGGTACAACTCAAAGTGCAAACGGAGAAGTACGAGAATGAGGCATCTTCTGATTCGGAATCGTCCTCGGAGGAGGAGAACGAGCGGGAGGGGGACATGACGTCACACGGCAAATTCCAGGATTCCATTGACGGTTACTCACTAGAGAAGGACCCATACAGGCCGCTGAATCTCCATTTACTCCCCAAAACGAACGATTTCTTGGGAAAGATCAAGGACGACGAGGAAGATTTGGCCGATGTGGACGACGAGGAAATTGAAACGCTGCTTCTAGACGAGGAGGCCGCGTCGCTCAAGGAGAGGATATGGATTGGTATCAACGAGGAGTACTTGCTCGAACAGGAGGAGAAACGTTTGAAGGAGGAGGCGGACATGATCGCGGGGAACACGTCGACGAAGCGGAAGCGCAATGGCACGAAGGGCCGGAAGCGGAAACTTGTGAAGATCGAGGTGGACACGACGAGCTCTGTGGGGGCAATGGACGCGCTGATCCGGAAGTCCGAGATGCAAGAGGCGCTGAAGCTTGCTGAGGAGAGCGGGGACGCCACTGCCGCTGACAGTGTCAAGAACATGTTGCAGAAGGCGAGTTTCTCGAAGAAGATCAACTACAATGCGATCGATAACCTGTTCAAGAGGTGAGACGACAGCACGCACATATATAGATACACATGCATGAATATTCTTTTGAACTTAAAGGACTCTTCTTATACTTTCCCATCCTGCGGAATATATATAGTAATAACGCCGGTGGCATATACATACTTACATATATAAAACCTCACACACCAAGAAGTGCGTTGCTGTGCATGCGGCGACAGCTGCACGTTAAGCTGCTGTTTCCTTCAATTCGTGGCGTTCAGGCCCATTGACGATGTAGCGGCATGCCTGCGACACGGTGTCACCGTTTTTAATTCTGTGTACACCGATCCGTGCAATGTGGTACGCTGCGGTGAGGCCCAGCACGGAATTGACCGATGCCAGCAGGTAGTTCTTGGGCTTGATCACGAACGACCACCTCGTCCAGATGGCAGCGGTGGCCAGCAGCGACAGACTCTGTGCCCCTGACACCTTCTCAACGGGTCTCGTCAAATCCGAGAGACCGGCAATCACAAGTCCCCACTTCAAAGTGGGGGCCCAGAAATGCACGGTCCTTGGACCCGTGGGACTCTTCATGAACCTCTTGAATGCAAAATTTATGCTCGACATAGCGCGGGGGAAGTACTTTGGCTCGGATTACAAATGAACGAAACGTGTGGCGCAGGTACTGTATGCTCCTCTGTGTATGGATCCTTTTCTGGTGGATAATGCGTACACGGCAGGAGATGCAAATTTGCGCGTTCGGACAGTGGCAAGCGGGCTGCTAGAACCTTGTTGGTGTCGAGGAACCAGTCCTGTTGCTACTTCGAGACTGAGTCACAGAGACGTTAAAAGTTGAATTTTGATGATAAATTTTTTTTTCATTTCGTGAAAAGTGATTTTTCACTTTTCAGAATATTTCGAGGTTTTTCTCTGCGATTTTTGGGCCGTTTCTTGAAAGTTGCGGTTTGGACCGTGTTGACCCAGGTTGGGAGGGCTGTAACGGTGTTTGGCGAGAGATTGAGCTGGATACTAGACGGGGGGAGGTTAGCTGTCTGTTCCTCTCTTTTTTCCTGTTTTTTTTTGCAACTTTTTAGGGTCGATACTCGATGACAACGTACGTGAAGCTGGTGAAAGGGGCGACGAAGATCAAGATGGCGCCGCCCAAGGCGAAGTACGTCGACCCGATTCTGCTGGGGACCGCGCAGCGGGACGATTTCCGCGAGATTGTGGGCGCGCTGCGGACACGGGTCGGCGACTCTGCCTGGACGGTCGTGTACAAGAGTCTGCTTGTGTGCCATCTCATGTTTAGGGAGGGCGATGAGCAGATCGTGCTCGAGTATTTTGCGGACCACCTGGACTTCTTCAGGCTCGGGGACGTTGTGCTCAGTCACAGGGGGAACTCGAACGACGTGCGGCTGCTGGAACGGTACGCTAACTACTTGAAAGTGCGCGCGAGGGAGTACGGCGAGTTGCACGTGGACTACGTGGGGAAGGACTACAAATCCTTGAAGATCTCGATCAACTCGGACGACGCCACGTCTGTTACACGCGCACTGTCCCATGTGGACTCGCTCGAGGAGCAAGTCGCTGCCCTGATCAAGAATAGGTACTCGCAGTTCGATCTATCCAACGAATTGCTCCTGTACGGGTTCAAGTTGCTCGTGTACGACTTGCTACCCCTGTACAACGCACTGAACGAGGGCATCATCACGCTGCTGGAGGCGTTTTTCGAGCTGTCGCACACGAACGCAGACAGGACGCTGCAACTGTACAAAAGATTCGTCGACCTCACGGAGAACGTAGTTAAGTACTTGAAGACGGGGAAACAGATCGGGATGCGGATACCAGTGATCAAACATATAACGACAAAACTGGTGAGCTCGCTGGAGGAACATCTCCTAGAGGACGATAAGACGCATAACACCTTCAGCAACGACTCAAACTATCCGCCATCAGATTCGTCACCGACGAAAAACCTGGCACAGCAGAGACTGGAGGAGATTAGACAACAGAAGAGACTGCTGGAGGAACAACTGAGAGAACAACATGTAGTTATGTCGCCCTCGGCAACAGCAACTTTCTTACCACCACCTCAACAACAACAACAACCTCAAGAAGTTTACAATCCGTTCTCAACACCGCAAAACGTGGCAGCTCAAATAACAAACAACCCGTTTTTGGCACAGGGGACAACCCACCACCCAGCTGCAACAACCACTTTTGTGTCGCAGCAGCAACCACCTCAGATACACCAGTTTGCCACAACGCCGGCGTTTACACCAGTTGCGCAATATACAGGACAGGCCATGGCACCATTGATGAACCAGCAGCAACTGCAACAGCAAGCTCCTCAGGCTACAAACCCAACGGATACATTCAACAGCGGCTTTGCCAGCAGTACGACTGGCGGTCAGATAACGCAACCTACAATGTCGCAACAGCCTACCCTTGCACCATTACCCACAGGCTCCAACAACCCATTTGCATTGAACAACGCACAGTCGACAGAACCAACAAGACACGATATGAACCCATTCTCCGTCACTCAACCACAGCAGTCAACGGGCAATAACTACGCGCAACAACAGGCTCCATCACAGTCAGCCACAAGCAACCCGTTCTCGCTGGGCACTGCACCTCAACTGCAATACCAAACACCCAATCAACAAGTGTTTCAAAACTCAAATACGTTCCCTATGGGCATCCCACAACCACAAGTACAACATACCTCGCAATTCAACATCCAAAATGCAAACACTTTCTCTCAGGCTACGGGCCAAGAGCTGTCACAGAACGTTCCATTCAGTGCAAATACCTTCCCACAGCAACAGCAAATCCCCTTCCAAGGTCAAGCCCAGATGGTACCGGCCCAACAACAACCTCAACAACAGCAACAGCAGTTTTCAATGAACTTAATCGATATATAAAAGTAATTGTAGAACTCCCATTCAATGTATTATAACGGTGCATCTTTGTAGTTATGAAGTACTATCGTGCGTCTATATTACTCTCGCCCAACATCTGATAGCGCCGCACACTGGTTTTGGACGATGCCGAATAAAAGGACGAATATTTAGTGATGGGATACCAAGTCCAACACCTTTGGAACCACTGTTCGGTCACTCCTGGGACCCGTATACCAACAAATAGGGAGAGCGTACAATGGACTGTTCAGTTAATCCCTTGAAGGAGTTGTCAACTGTTGACACAATTTTGAAAAGTGCTGCTGATGGTAGGCCAAGGGGAAGGGACCAGACCGGTCGTTCGGGGCCAAATAGTACCAACAGAGAACAGCAGTTTCTGACCCAGAGTTTTGAGAGAGTGAACTATTTGGAGAGACCACCTGCACCTATAAATGATACGTCGCAGTTGTATCCGGGTGCAGGGGTAACAAGATCTGAAGGCTGGGTGGACCAGTTTGCACAGTTGAATGTGAATGATGAGAACAAAGTAGAGAGGGCGTGGCATCCCAGGGGACAACCCCCACTGTCTCAGTATAACTTTGGAAACGTTGATATTGGGTTTGAGGAAAGGACTTACCCGATGTATGCACCAATACACAGTTACGGCATGCATTCTATGGAACCGGTCACTACTTGTAATACCCTTGATTCAGAGGAGTTAGATAGAGAGTTCGAAGCCCTGGAGCAGCAACTGTGCAGCTCCTCTGGTACACCAGGGATGATGAGGGAGGAAACTGTTGAGTTTCGGGATACAGCGAGACAGATAGTTTCCTTTAGTGAGGAATCTGCACACCCGACGCTCGCAAGTTCTAAGTTTGTTCAGTTAATGAGGAAAGTTGAGCAAGGTTCTGTGGACGTTGAACCGGATAAAAAGCAGTTGATATCCAAGGACGATGACCGTGCAATAGGGCCTGATTTTATTGAAGTCGACGAAGTATAGTAAAATGCAGATTGTTTCACCGTATACATGTAGAGAGGTACATACTAGATATGATCAATCAGGGGTTTAAATATTCACAAACAGCTTCAGGCACAGGTGTTTACTCAGAAAGTTTTAAATGTAACTTGACATTTCGACAGCGCTGCTATCGAGTCTGGTCTTATTCTGTGATTTACTACCATCCGTATCTACAGCTGTTGAATGAGCAACGTCTTGATCACTTTGCTTCTTTGTGGTCTTGAAAGCCTTTATTCCGCGTGAAGAGGGGCTGTTCGCCTCAGACTCTCCAGGTTTAGAAGGCTCCTCCACGATACCCAGCAACCCCGTTTTCATATCGCTGACAAAATTCCATATGGATGAGGAGACACTTTGCTTGTTCTTACCTTCTTTGTCAGACGATGAATTGAATGATGCATTATCCAATACGGGACTGTCATCACGGTTTCCTTCCCCGCTTGAGCTGTCGTTGGCCTTCACTCCTCCGATAAAACGGGTTTCTGAACTCTCCGGATCGTGATCCCAATTTAGAGATTTCTCCAGTTCGTTTTGCAGGATCTGGTCGAACTGGTTCAGAATCGCCAGCGGCTTGGTCCATAGAGTGCTGTCTCTCTCTGCACTATTACGATCAGAACTTGTTAACTTGGAAACCTCTTCGGGTTTAATTCTGGGAGAAAACGACCCCACTTTCGCAATATCTTGAAAATCATCAGCAGCAGAGTTCGTTTCTCCTAACTTTGGCGGGTCCTCCACCTTATACAACCTTCTCGCTATCGGGGATGCCGAGTTCGCCATGTTTCTTTGTTTCTGTGGTTGTGGCGATAAGTTTCTCTCAGGAGCGATGGCAGACTGTGACGAGAGCTTCTCCAATTGTTCATTTGTTGTGTTGATACGTTTCGAAACTTTTTCCTTCAGCAGTTGTAAATCCTTCGATTGCTGCTGATATGTTTTCTCCCGGTTTGCCAACTGTCTCTTCAAATCCTCAATTTTCCGTTTACTGTCTAGCAGTTCCAATTCTTTATTAGCCAAGGTTTTCAACAGGTTGTTCGTTTGGTCACTTGTGTCTAGCATTAAGGAGCCTGAGGAGCTCGTCCTCGAGTGGAACGGATTATCTGAACCGGCCGTAGAAGTGCTGTAGACATTGGTAGTCAGAGACGGCTCCTGAACACCGTGTGCGCTTGTCCCCTGATGTGTGATAGCCTCCTGTGGTACCGGCTCAATATGCGGTATTATAGGCTGAATCAACGACCGTCTCTTATTAACAACAGCAGGTTTCGACTGCGATTTCCCACGCAATCGCAGATACGTCCTGTGCGCACTTGGCGAAGTCGGTACATGTACCTCAGCGAATTCGGCCCCACCTTTTTCCTGTGGTTCATCTACCAATGGCTGGTCCTGTATGTTCTCCACCCTTGTGTGCACCAGCTGACGTTGTTGCTGCTGCTGCTTCTGTGCTATGGGATGGCTACCTGTGCTATTCAGGTTTCTAATGTATCTTGTTGGGGACTTCGGACTCCCATGAGTCGACGACTTCGAACTTGTCTGTACGGCACCACCACCGGGACCAAATATTGCCAAACCCGTACCATTGATCATTTCGCCCTCAAGTCCTGCAGATGTGGCGCGCCTTCCCACCAAACTGGGCGACCGAGTGCTCGTGTCTACATCCAGCTGCCTATCCGTTTCCTGTATGAATGCATCAAATTTATCCAACATATCCGGGTTTCTGTACGTTTCTTCCAAAAACCCAAGATACACCCCCTACCACCACACTATAATTTATCCAAACTGATCGTACCACCTCCCACAATGATCAGCAAACACCGGAGCCTTCGTCACATGGATATCTTGGCCTTTCTTCGTAAGCCTTAATATCGACTTTTTTCACTTTAAAGAAGCGGCGATGCACATCCGTAACAGTTTAGTATACCACTTGGATGTAGCAGCCCTTCTCAGTACGCGTCGCCTGTGCAAAAGTCACTAGTACAGTAGCCAAACTTCCTTCCCTGTAGCTAAGTGTCGCTTGTGTAGAGCAAGTACGCAGGCGGACTGCTTCTCTTGTCTTGCACTGGACCGCCCTGAGGTTCCAGCGCCGGCGACGTCTCCAAAATGTAGCATGGGACACTCTGACCTTGCACATGCGTGTCCTCCGAACACAGCACGTACCTGGCTGCCGAAACGGGCCTTCGGTCGCTCGAAGCGCTCAGCAGAGGCCGGAACGTATCGCCCTCCAGGTCCTGAGAGACAGCAACACCGACGGACGAGGGTGGCCCCATTCTGGCCAGCGGGACCGGTGGCACAACGGGCTTGAACAGCCTCTCCCACTGTCGGAATTCCCCCTCCGTAATCCTCTTCACTGACGGGTTACACACCCCGAACCGTCGCCTCGTGGCGTCCGAGACACCGTACTTGTCCGCAAACTCGCTTACCAGCACCACTTCAAAAGCGTTCTGGGAACCACCACCATTCAACGGAGACTCCATCACTACAATCGTCCCTGATAAACAGCCGCGGAGGAACCCTTCAAGACTGCTCTCGAGGTTGCAAGAGTTGTCTTGAAGGGTCCCTCGTCTTCGGTGTCAGATCTTGGCGCTAAAACGTGAATCCCCGCAACATGCTAGCGCCGCGCACATCTTCCCCTCTCTTCAGAATCGACCAGTATAAAGGGAACCGAACCGTCACAGCACCCCATACCACCAACAGTTGACTTGGGGAAGTACGGTACGATCACTACAGATACGTGTATAGCTTTATACATAGCGTTAGTATTATGTCTGTTGGTGGGATCGTGAGACAGTCGAAGCGAGTTGGGCCGGCCGTTGGTCGTGTAGCCGCGTTTGGTGGTGCGACGGTAGTGGGTGACCGTGGGGTGGGTTGTTACACACGGTATTGCTGGGCGGGCGATAACGAGTTTGTATACGCCACTGTTGCGAGCATTCTGTAGGTGCACAGACTGTTTGCAACATTTTACATATTCATATTAGCATAGCTGTCTATAACGAACTGAATAGTACGTGCTCCGATTTGCTGTAGTCCACGTCCATACGGAACAGTGTGTCGACACACCAGTCCCACGAGATGACAAGGAGTCCCTCCGTGCTGGAATCGTTGGACTGCGTCCACATTTTCTTCAACTTGGCCACCTGCGACTTCTTCGCACCCAAGACGACGCAAAGCGGTGGAGTGTGTATCGTTTTCTTACCGGAGACGATGGTCTTGCCTCTGCGGTGATGGTTGTTCGCGACCAAAGTATCATCTGGCAGCGACCTCAGTTTGTGAACGTCTTGGACCCCGTGCTCTCGGAGGATATGCGATATTACATCGAACCCGCCCCTGATGTCCCCCATGACATTGACGTGTGTGATATGCGCCCTTTCAAACACAGCAGTGGGCAAAGATGTTTTGTCCAGCAGTGTCATGTCAAACCCGGGAATCACGTACCGTTCGAAGTCCAGTGGGAAAGACGCCCCCCTGGATACCGCACTCAACACGTCGCTGATAAATTGCGGTAGCAGGACGTATTTCAACGGTTTGAAGCTCAAACTGATCAAGAATTTGGCAGTCCGCATCACTTTGGGAGCAACAATACAGTTCAAGTGCCGCACATGCTCGTTCTCATTCTCCACTATTTTTATCCCAACGAGTTTTAGAATCGCCTTATCCATGGCCGTCAAATCGTCCAAACAACCAGTGATGTATGCAACGATACCGTACGTATGCCTAACGGTTTTCAAAAAAGTTTCACTCTCTACTGTGCTGTCCTTATTGAGTTTGCAAACTGTATCCCTCGCTTCATTTTTAACCCTTTTCACAGACTCCAACTGCTCAATCTCCTCCGGTAGTAGATCACCTATCCGCTTTCTCTTGGAATTTTTTTGGAACGCGTTAAGAGCCTCGATATCCGTATGCAACCGCTTCTCCGCTTCAGCACGCGCTTGTCGCCTGCCTACACCGGAGAGAGCGGGCTCTGTGGGGGGTGTTATAGGCGTATCCGCATTAGGATCTTGTGCTGTGGCCTTGACATATGTTTCTCTGGAGGCGGTTGTGGTTCCCCCGGTAGGGTCGCGTATCGTATTTTTCACAGACGTTTGTCTAGAGGCGATCGGTGTGGTCAACTCGTCAGTTTTTGGTTTCTCCTGCTCAACACCTCCCATACGATCATCTGAAGTTTGCGACAAATTGCTGAAAAGATCAGCATACTTATCAGGAGCAGTCTCAAACTCGCCATCTTCAGCGTCATCTGGTGGGATACTAGCTGATGCATGTCCCTCAACAACATCGCCATGGACAGGTACATCTTCAGTACCCTCATCACGATCGTCTGCTATATTTGTGGTTGGCTTCAGTTTTGCAGTTCCGACTTCGACTTTCTCCTGTGATGCGGTACCCAAGTCGTTCTCATCTATATTCCTCATTGTTACAGCGCTTGTTCCCAAATCAACACCCCGTGAAGTCTCCTTAACTGGGGAGGGTATTGCCGTACTCGCCGTGCTATCACTTTCATTCCAGTTTAGTAGACTCTCATTGTCACTATCCTGCAACTGCGGTACGATATCCTTATTATCTGTGGCATCACTCATTTGGCCCAAACTAAAATCCAACCCCATATTACCAACCTCGAAATTCTGGAATCTAGGATCCTCAGTATCCATTATCCTTTTCTGTCTATAACATTCCTCCAACCACAAATGGTTGACGACTTTGCAACGCTGCCCACCCCACTGTTTGGCCAGTTCAAACTTCTTGCCTATCGCCATCCGCGACACTAAATGTGTATTCCTTTTCGTTAAGGAAGTGGTGCTGACTCCGCCCAATCGTTCCGTTATTCTTTGAATATAGGACCTTTGTAATCCAAAATAGTTTGTGAACGATAATATCAGCTCATCGGATCTGACAACACTTTGTTTCAACGGGCCCCAAATTATCTTACTACTTGGCAGAGTAAACGAGTCCAAGGACCACATATTAAACAGCCATATCAGGTTACCGCACATCAGTGTGGTCCGCCTGCTAATTTGACACTCTGGGGTCTTTTCGGACTGTGCAATGAAACAATCCGCAGTGACGTTGCTTGTGATCTCATCAAAGTTCAAATGGTGCTTTATACTACCAGAACAGTTTTCGACGTATTGTAAAAGGAAGGTGTACGGTCCTTTAGCCAGGACCAGATCAATGTCGATAATGAATTCGTGACCTTGTAAAAATTGTCTTGACTCTTGGAACGGGATGCCCAAAACTTCGTTCCATATGTCCTGGCACCTCTCATTTTCATCGTAGTTTTCGTTAGCGTTGATACATGAGATGTTACTAATGTTGTCAACCAACTGGCCCTTTTTGAAACAATGGATGATCCACATCGGGTAGACAACTTTGAAGTTCCATTTTCCTCTCTCTTTCGACTTACTGTTGATATAGTCCGCAATTTTGCTCATTATCGGGTCATCTTTAGTCTTGCATATGTAATGTGTCGTTTTGTTACTCAGAACCTCTGAGTGACTCCCCCCCATGCAAATGATCAATTCCGAATATAACAGGTACTCTGTGTACTTGAAATTCTTCCTCGGTAGACATATCACGGAGTCCTTGAGGAAATGCCGCGCGTCAGGGGAGTACAGGGCAGTCTTTGCCAGTTTCTTGCTGTTCAAGGATTGTCCGACCCAATCTGGAGTCACCACTGGTATCATATAGTCGAATGCAGCGCACTTATAGAAGGGGAAATTTGTAGTGTCACTCACTACAAAGTGTAGATCTTTACTGCCCCATTCCTTCTTAAACAACTGCTTAGCCGAGTCTTCAGTGGTGCCGGAACCATTTGATTTCCAAGTGTAGCAGTTGTTGACACCATTCTCTTGCAGCAATTTCTTCACTCGTTCACAGTTTCCAGAGCCAGCGGTATCAATGACCAAAATATTGAGATGCTTAAACGTCTCTGACTCCATTGACCAATCCGTGGGACTACCGGGTACCTGTTTACTTACAGCACTTGTATATTGTTTACATAAGGGCCATCGCCTTTATCTTTCGCGTTATTTTTTATGTTCAATAAAAGACGCGTCAGTGAGATAATGTCACTACAAAACGGTACACCGCTGATGGAGCCCGTAAGAGGGTTCGTCTAACACCAATAAATGCATTATACAGACGCTCTTATCAATTCATAGTGCTCTTATGAGTGGACAGTCTCTTTTCTGGGTCCGTAGCTTGTCCAAAAACGACCCCCTCCACAACTTATCTTTCGGTATACTAGCACGCCGCAGCAAATATATACTTGCATACCCCCCAAGATCTCGGTGGAGTAAACCAAAACACTATGCCCAGCTCAATTCAATGTCACAGTACCACTTTGCTCAAACAACGAATAAAACAATATAATCACCGTATATATATATATATATGTATATAAAGCTCAGTAACCGCCGAGGGAACCTCTAGACAACGAAGGAGGTAATGGAGATCACACAAAGACAAACAATTACTTGTGGTAGAAACCGAGTCTTGGTTGTCTCTGTCAGTCAAAAACGGCTCTGGGAGGATGTAGACAGGATAACCGGTGATGACCAAATGGACCGCCGTGACTCTCTGATTATCTCAAAGTTGGAGCAGTTGCTTCAAAAATTGGAGCCTGAAATCATGTCAAGCACCGTTACTAATGTAAATCTGGAGATGGACGCACTTGTTTACCCACTATACTATTGGGAACAGTTACTGTCGTGCGCATTTCTCCAGTTTGGACGGGAAACCTCCAGTAAAGTCTACATCACTCAACGGACCACTCAGAACAGACAGCGGTTCTCCCAGAACAACAAAGCATTACTTGCCTGGCAAGCGGATATTCTCACGGAGGAAACACCAGAGTCTGGCCTGACCGTTGATGAGGACTATGCCGTGAAAACGATCCTCATGACACTCTTCCAAATGGCAGGAGTATCAGACGACGCAGAGATCGAGAATTTACTAGCGAGTTACGTATCGTTGGAGGATTTGATTACACACCTATTTACGTAGCGAGCTGGGCTCTTTACCTGACCCTTCCTTCGCAATGAATTGCAACTTTGTTGGCTTCGATTTGGTGAGCATTACTTTCTGCTTGTACTGATTCAACTTCTTCGAACAGGGGGACATTAGCCGGTCCGTCGGCGAGACAAACCGTTTCCCCTGTTTGTGCCCCACAACCTTGGCAGCAGCAGCTCTACTATTGTGGAATACGGAACGGTACAGCGGCCTCGTGGTTTCCACTTTACTCGATAGCTGACCCCTCTTCTCGTGCCCTGAGCTCCTGCAGTCTCCCATCTCTGCCATCGCTTATCAGAGGGATTAACACCTGTTTTTCTTCTGATCTATCCAGGTCTGCCTATCCTCACTGGCAACACACACACACACCTCCGACTACAACTCAACTGACGGTGGTGGTCCAACTATGGTCTGCCCTGGTACCCACTCCTCGGTACTCCATAGTACACTATTTCCCGATCCGTCCCACTCTTTCCTAAAAGGGGACAGCGTGTTGTCAGATTACCGGATTAGGAAGTTTTATCGAATTCGGACACCTTTCCCAAGCCCTAAATTAGGGCTTTGATATCCATCTGCTGATCCTGACGCAGAAGAGAGAGAGCGATGCGTTTACCAGTTGATGAGGAGTGCCGTTGGATTCAGAGAGGGCGCCGTTTGCTTGTATGCTAAACTTTGGTGTCATTTTCCCACCTCTACAATCGCTTAGACTGTCCCAAGGGCTATGTTTGTTCCCAGGTTTTACTGGATAAAGCTGTTCTGCGTCCTGCTGGTCAGCGGATGTGTCTCTCGTGTATGCGGTGCGCAGCAGTCCTCGGCGTTCACGCAGAATTCGTGGCCGCAGATATACGTCCAGCAGCAGACAGCGATGCGGTCGCAGCGCGACCTGATGCGGAACGTGACCGTGGACCAGATACCGTACGTCGGTGTGAATTTGGGCAAAGTGCTGTTCAACAACGCAAGCGATATCGAGAACTCCTATTACAACACACCGCAAAGTTTGAACGGGTCCGTACTGTTGGATACTTTTTCGTCGCTGTTGAACTCCGGGGTACAGTCCTTTGTTCTGGACGTGGAGCTTGGGGTCAACAGCTGGGTTATTAAGGATACGCCGCTCTCGTTGCAGGCATTCTTGCAAACTTTGCAGACGTTTATTGTGCAAAGCCACGACGATCTCTCCGCGAACATCCTTTTGCTGCTAATAAATTTCGAGACGGGCCCGAACAACGGGACTCTGTGGAAGAACTGGATGGCTTCGACGCACGATTCGAACATGAATCTGACGTACGTGTTCGACAAGTACATTGGCTCGCATTTCATTTACATGCCCGCAGACCTGAGGAAGGACCAAGTCACGCCGATCAACGGCACTGTGACGAGCAACTCATCTGTGCGATGGCCTACGGTGCAGAATTTCTTGTTCGACAAGAGGAAACGGTTGATTGTCACTGAGCTTACCAACATTCTGAACTACACGAACAGTTCATACATTTTCCCACCTGAGACTTTCCATTACGACAGTACGAACAGTTCTCTCTCATGCCCTTCATCAGTGGAAGAGATAGAGGAGACCGCTGCTGTATCGTGGAGGTTTTTGGACGCCCCCTTCACCCCAGACGACATAGAGCAATACATTGGCTGTGGGCTGAACCCTCTCATCGCAAACAGTTACAACATAACATCGATCACGAACGTTGTTGATCTTTTGCAAAAGAGTCTCATATGGACGTGGGGGGATGGCGAGCCCAGGTTGTCGAATTCTCGACTTTTAATGGGTAAGGACTCCATGCAGGCTTACAACTGTGCGGTAATACGGTACACTGCAGCGAACCAGTCGATATCGTGGGCCGTGGGGAATTGTTTCAACTCAAAATTGGGGCTGTGCCGTAGCGCAGAAGACCCGTACCTTTGGGACGTGGCGGACGACAGAGAATCATATTTCGACTACGAGAACTTTAGGGATCCTCTGTGCCGCCCCGGGTACAATTTCTCTCTTCCACAGACCCCGCTGGAGGAGAGGTCTCTACTGTTGCAACTGAGCAACGTGACGGATAACTTGGAGTTGTGGGTCAACTTAAACTCGATATCTGTGAGCAACTGCTGGGTCGTGGGCGGACTGTACGCGATGTGCCCATACGAGAACGCCGTTTCCAAGCGAAGTTTCGTCGCGTCGCTGGTCCCCGTCGTGGCCGTCTCCGCGTGCCTGCTGCTCGTTGTCCTGTATCTAACAGTGGTGAGCGTGCCAATCCACGACAACAGGAAGAACTGGCGGCGTGTCGTGAACCAAATCTCCAAATCGGAGTTCGAGGGCGTACCATCGTGATGAATTCATGCTACGTATGTGTGTAATACTACCTACTATTATTAATCTTGCATCTGGTCACTCGACCAATCTGATGACTCTGCGGGTGAACCGTTGCCTCTTGAACACCGTGTCCCTGAGGAACGCTTCGTCGTCCGGTTGCAACTGGAGCGACTTCTCACTGGACCACCGTGCGACGTCGCGGTCGAGCACCCACGCGGAATTTGCGTCGAACGTCCAGCCGTCCGGCGGCAGAACGTCCTCGAGCTCTTTGGCACCGGGTGGGGCCTGCTGTGCCCTTCGACACTCGTCCTGTGGGTCAAACACGTTCGGAGACCACAGGAAGAACCTGTAACTCCCAGGGACGAGTGCCTCCCTGTATATGGCAAATATCTCTACGTGCCCCGTGACGGGTTGGTCATCGACGACCACATCGTGTAGTCCAGCACCGCGGGATCCCTCGGTGTTGGTTTGTGACGGGTGGTGGTGAATTCGCTTCATCGCGTTGTGGAGTCGCGGTCTAACCCTCGGGTGCGTCGCGAGCATGATGGTCCATAGGGCCGCGCTGACGAGGAGACTCCAGTTGACGTACTTCGACGCGAGTTGGAGAATAATGTAGGAAGCGACCCCGCCGGCGAAGAACAAAGTCGTACGTCTTTCGTCGTGGAACGCACAGGTCACAGTGAGGAAGTGGTTGATTGTATCCGTAAGTCGCAGAGTCGTGGTTCCCATGTTCTGGAAATCTCTGAGGTTGACGAGCAATTGAAGGTTCGCGTTATCTTCGAGGAGGGCCTCCTCTACGGTCTTCCTGTGCGCTGCAGACCCGCTGCTTGCCCGTGCGACCCTTGTGAGTAGCGATTTACCTAGTGTGCCGCCCTGCGCCCGAGAGGGTACCATATGCAGTTGCAATTCACGCGGGTGCCGCTCCCTATACGCGGGGACAACGACACCAAAGAGCAACGCCAGCAGGGGTAGCAACAGGATGTACATCGGGTTGTAGCAGAACACTGTCAAGGCGAGCAACAGGACGAGCGTGCCCGTCTCGTTGCGCCACGTGAGCACGCGCACGAGCCGGTCCTGCGCGGCAAACAGATGCTCCATCTGCTTCCCCATCCGCTTCATGTTTGAAGCCAACACTGAGGCACTGATTGCGGGGGAATCGGGACCCCCAGTGGACACAGACTCGACAAGCTTCTCCCTCTCGGGCAACTCCCGGGGGACCATCCGTGCGATTAGTCTATCGAGAAAGATATCTAGTAGCGGAGGGGCGGTGGAACTAGCGGGACCAGCGGAACCATCAGCGCCCTTGCAAGCGCCCTGATGGTCTTCCTGGTCTGTCTGATCATCGGGGTCCCCCCCACCCCCTGCCCACTGCTTCACGGACACGTCCACGAGCGACCCAGCGACATGCCGGACCAGCTCGTCCCTCGTAGTCTCAGCAATCAACCGCTCCGACCCGCGCAGCACGTACTGCCTCCACTGCGACGGCATACCACGCTCTTCGCCGTTGAGGTCTTCGACGTCTGCGTCTTCGACGCGTCAAAACTTTTGGAGTTTTCGGTTCGAATTCGAATTCGAACTCGATGAGCAGTTCAACTTCTTGGATCCTGCTGTAGCAGCCTCTACAAAGCCCTATACGCGACCTGTGATGATCGCTGGAGTGAGTGTTACTGATATGGGTTCCCTGGGGAGACTTTCCCGACGCGTTGACTGCACGGGGAAGAAGAATTGCGATCTGCCCACGGATAACTCTCACGCGACTGCAGTGACTGTCGGTGTTGCCGTCGCTGTACCCGTTGCTGTTGTCATCATTGTGTTCTGTGGGATACTGTACGTCGTGTACAGGCGGTCTAGAAGGGAGCTCGAGGAAGATAACGACCCGGACTTCGAGGGGGACACGGAGTACCTGCCGGGGGAGCATGGGACAAGCACCAGGGCTGGATTACACAATTGGGCAACGCAACCTGTGCATGCACCATCACCGTATACGTCCTCTGGTGTCAGTTCGAACAGTACGGGGATGCAGGAGAAGTGGGCGCCGCCCACGAGAGCTGTTGATCCGTTCCAGTTGCCCGATGAGAGCGACTCGGAGTCCCTGAGGGACTTTGCTCGGCGTGTCCACGACGATGGATTGGGCAGGTATGAGTATGCTGGCCAGCAACAGCAGCATGGGAGACCGCGTTTGCCCCACGGTGGGTCGTCTACTCTGCGGTTGCTGTCGAGTTCCGCGGTGAACAGTTCACTGGATGTCTCGGACGTGGAGACAAGATCCATCCCGCTTGCGGCGCCACAGGGGGTTCAATTCCAAGAGGAGGAGCCCGTAGCTGTGGAGGAGGGGGAACCTGCTCGCGACGACGAGAGTTATGTCGCGTCAGAGACGCTCTCGCCAGAGGAGGAGAACATCCAGCGCATGAAGAGTATATACCAGGTGTACCTCGACCGGAACGGTACCGTCAAGAGGGAACCAGAGGAGACGGCGGAACCGGAACGAGAACCTGAACGAGAACCAGAACATACGCATTTGGGGGACACACCTGCCGTGGACGAACAACCGAGAGACCGTGCATCGCACAGGATCGCGTCCTCCGTGTACAGCGAGTTCCCTCTCCAGGAACCGGCACCAGCAGTGACTGCGCCAACGGCGGGCGGGGCTGGGGCCGTGTATCAGACACCGAATGGCTTACAAGACGGGTTGAACTACCAGGCGCAGTACCAGACGGCGTATCCAGACCAATACATGGGACAATACCCAGAGCAATATACAGGAGGGTACGTTGGGCAGTACGCCGGACAGTACGTCGGGCAGTACCCAGTACAGTACCCTGATCAATACGTCGGCCAATACGTCGGGCAGTACCCTGGCCAATACCCCGGTCAACACCCTCAGACGCTGGAGACGATCGGGGAACTTCCAATGCCCTCTAACTTGCCTCGATCCGATACGTCCCAGTCTCTCACTGCATTCCGCAAAGGTGCAAAGCACTTCGCCGCAGGTGCCACACAGCAGATGGTCCCCCCCGGGACGTTCAACGGTACGGCGTTCAACCCAACGGACCACCCTGAGATGTTTTACACTGCGAATGGACAACAGCAGCAATGGGGTCTCCCATTGCGCCCCACTGCGGCCCTTGGTGCATCCAGTGGAGCAAGTCTCGCCAGCGGTGGCACCACGGCCACGGGGACTACACGAGCCGCTGGGCCCGCACCGCATCATCTGCGCGGGAGCATCGTGATGACGAACCCTGCAGAACTGCAACGGCAGCAAGGGTACCGTCCCGCTGGGTCCCTGCAACATGTGGCCCCCGCTGTTGCAGAGGACCCTGCCTCCGGTGTGCGTGTCAGTGCGTTGCTCTCGGACGCTGATATGGTGCAGCCACGAGGACTGGGCGATATCCTGCCGCATAGCGGGTCGCAGGAGGACTTGCGGCGGCAGCTCGGCGGGTCGGATAACTACACAGTGAGGTGATGGAGCATCGGGGGCGTCAGCACCCGGTGCGAGCACTCGTGTTTGAACGTCTGGGCCAAGTTCAATTGAGTCGGTTACTGAGACCTCTAGTTATTACGTATGATACATATTCCACTGTCTTACCATATCCATTCCTCCCATCTACTCCAGATCGAAGTCGTCGATGGCGTTACGGTACTTGAGCGCAGTGCGCTTAATCTTGGACCCATCCGTCCAAGTGACGTAGTCCTCCATGTTCCTTGTGACGAGATACGCCGGGTCCGTGATCAAATGCGGCCCGACACGAACATGTCCCTGTTCTACAAACTTCACTGCGTCCCCGACCGTCGGGGCCATTCTGAGCCTCTGCATCACCACGGGGAGCCGTCTCCTACAGAACGCACTGACCGTGACTCTCCTCTCCAAGTCAGAGACTTTGCCCGCCGTGGGCAACACGCCCATCCTGTGCAACTTCTCCAGCAGACGGGACTCCCTGTCCCGGCGGAAGGGATCCCCCGGCGGCAGCAGGGACAGACGGTGCGCGAGACGCCTCACGTCCCCGCAGAGACGGTTGTACCGATGGTAATCCTCTCTGTCCTCGACGTGGTACCGCCTCATCACCTCCCCATCCCGGTGCTGCTGGTCCTGCTTCCACTGCAGGAAGTCCACTTTCTTCAGCAGCCGCTGCTCATGGTGTTTCAACTTACGAGGCATCGTAGCGGATCAGTCCAGACGTCTATGAACCTTCTACCAGCTGTGCTCTTGCTCATCGCCTTCCTTTGAACTTCTTTTAAAATTTGCAGATTTTGAAGAAGACGGCGACAGGGACCTGGGGGACGGTGAAGACGACTGTGAAGAGGGCGAGGATGACCTTTGGACGGGTGTTTTGGGCTGTTGGTGGTCGGCGGTGGTCACATGTGGGTGCGCAGCCGCTGTTTGTGCCCTCTGGGGCGACTCTCCGGGTCGAGACTGTTGCTGTGCCGCGGGTCGTGGCGAGACCTCGGGGTGCGACGCTCGTGTTGTCGCAGCGGGCCGTCGTGGAGGGCCCCCTCGGTGTGGTGGGCGTTGATGTGCCGTCGTTCGTGAAGGTGCAGCGGGATCCAGCAGGTGGCACTTTGCAATTGGGTGTTTTGGACGAGACACGAGGGGAACAGCGGGCCATGTGGGGGACAGTGAGGGCACTGTTGCACAACGCAGTTTCGGGAGTCACGGAGGGGCATCTTGCGGTGTTGAAGTTTGTAGGGACAGGGTACCGTGCCGTTGTGGAGGACATGGATGGTGGCGGGAAGTTTGTTGCTGTGAAAGTTGGTGCCTCTGTGCGGCAGGGGCTCGAGGTCCCACCGGGGGTCTCTGTGCGGTGTCCACAACCGACAACGCTTGTCGTAGAAGGGTGTGATCGGCAGCAGGTGATGCAGTTTGCAGCTCGGATCAGACACTTCCACCCACCGGAACCGTACAAGGGTAAAGGTATTTATGTCAATGACGAGACCATCAAGTTGAAGAACAAGAAGATCAAGTAAGTGCGCCGCACCTCCATCTGTAAATACATACACTCTCGACTACATATTCAATTGGCCGTGCACTACAGCGCAGTGCGGTAACGATCTGTTCGTCTCATCACACATGCCATTGGCACCATCTTCAGAAGGTCATGGTCATACCCCCAAGCAATGTTGGTGGTTGTATTGACGAGGATACATTATTGAGGGCGGTGAAGAGTGGTAAAGCTGCGAGCTGTGGTCTGGAAAGAGATCATTGATGTAGATGGCCAGCATAAGATAGGCTTTGAAGTGGGCTCATCGTGACGAGATTCTACCTGAAAGAGAATAAGTCTTATCGTTCCAGGCCACTCCCAACATCATGAACTACTGTGACTGTCTTGCAGTGCAGCAGTAGGACCTTTTGTGTCTGCAACGTAATATATTACAGCTTTACCCTACAGTACAGTATAGTACAGTATACCAAAACGTTCCGGCACTGCAATACAACACTGGTGTAGACAATTCATCCCGGAACTAGTAGCAGCAGTGACATAGTACAGCACAACACTATACTACAGTACAGTACAGTACAGTACAGTACAGTACAGTACAGTACAGTGTCGTTATCTTCATTTTATTCAATTCTGAATTCGTTGCAACAACAGCAACAACAAGAACAAGAACCACAAGAACAAGAACAAGACACCACCCAGTATGTCGTCAGTGATCACGTCGCTCACACCGAACCAGGTCAACGATGAGCTGCACAAGATGCAGCAGTTCATCTTGAAGGAGGCGCAGGAGAAGGCCCGGGAGATCCAGTTGAAGGCGGACCAAGAGTACGAGATCGAGAAGACCGCCGTCGTGCGCCAGGAGACCGCGTCTTTGGATGCTAACTACGCGGCGCGGCTCAAGGCCGCCGCGCTCAAGCAACAGATCGGTAAGTCCACAGTTGCGAACCGGATGCGGCTTAAAGTGTTGGCGGAGAGAGACACCGCACTGGCTGATATCTTCGCGGAGGCAAGACAGTCTCTTGCGAAGAAGTTGCAAGGGGACGCCAACGAGTACAAGCTCGTAATGAGAGGGCTTATCAGAGAGTCCCTGTTGCGGTTGCTTGAGCCGCAAGTCGTGTTACGTTGCAGGGAACAGGATATCCCACTCGTAGAGTCCCTTGCTAAGGAACTCGCCAGCGAGTACGAGCAAGAGACGGGCAGGCCCGTCGAGATCACCACGCTGAGCAAGCCTGGGGAACACTGTCTCCCAGGGGACGCCCTCGGCGGTGTCCTCGTCTCGGACCTGCGCGGGAAGGTCACTCTCGACAACACCCTCGACGAGAGACTCGTCTTGCTATCCCAGGAGGCGCTCCCAGCGATCCGCCTCGAACTGTTCGGCATCTCCAAGACGAGAAAGTTCTTCGACTGAGTGTCCCAATGCCCTGCAGACTAACGTTACTTACGTACGTACGTACTAGTAGTAGTAGTAGTTTTATAACCTGAAGCAACAACCAACTGCACCTTCGACAACTGTTACACACTCACTGGACCACAGACGCCAATTGGATGTGGTCACACTGCTGTCGTCGTTGCAATGGGTTGCTGCGAGGACGTGTACGTGTACGTCTGCGCCGCGGGCTCGCTGGGTTGCCCTCGCTCAAACCGATCCAGCAGCAACTGCTCTCGTTACAACCGATCAAACCTACGGACTCGCAAGTGTCTTGCTCTGTGTTCAACGCAGTAGGGCACGTCGTCGCAGTGTCCCAGAAGTTCCCCAAATGGCAGTTCCTCAGGGAACATAGCTTGTACCCTAGGGACCTCCGCAAACTGGACTCGTCAAACGTCGAGGTCATCCCAACGATAATGACCAAACGCAACTGCATAGTCGTCAACTTACTCCATATCAAGGCGCTCATAGAACGCGACAGAGTGTTTGTGTTCGACACGGCGGATAGGAACAGTGCACTGCTCTTGGGGGTGCTCATCTACGACCTGGAGTCCAAACTGCGTCCACCACCACAGCAATTGCAACAGCCGACACCAGCACAACCGTACGAACACAGAGCTCTAGAGTGCATACTCATCAATGTCATGTCCACTCTGGAGACAGAGTTCAAGAAGCAGGCCAGCGTCTGTAAGCAGATCCTCTTCCAACTAGAGAACGAGGTCAACAGAGACAAGCTTCGAGACTTGCTCGTCAAATCCAAGAGCCTCACTGCGTTCTACCAGCGCGCGTTCCTCATCAGGGAGGTTCTCGACGAACTGCTAGAGAGTGACGAGGACCTCGCAGCGATGTACCTCGCACCTACGAGACGACCCGAGGATGACTTCGCCGAATTGGAGATGCTCATAGAGAACTACTACACACAGTGCGACGAGTTCGTACAGCAGGCAATGTCCCTCATAGAGGACATCAAATCCACAGAGGAGATCGTAAACATCATCCTAGACGCAAACAGAAACTCACTCATGCTACTAGAACTCAAAGTCACCATCTACACACTCGGGGTCACGGTCGCCACTTTACTCCCGGCCTTCTACGGGATGAACCTTAAGAACTTCATCGAGGAGTCAGCAGTAGGGTTCAATGCCGTGGTGATCCTCTCGCTCGCAGCGGGACTATGGATAACAAGAACTAACTTCAAATCGTTGAGAGACGTCACGAAACTCTCAATGCTCAAGAGAAGACCAGATACAGCCGCGCAGCCCATACAACAGCCGTCACGCGGGCCACCAGTAGTCGTACCGCAACCAACACTTCTGCAGAAATGTTCAGCGGCACTCAGGCGCATATGGAGGGGGCCACAGTCCACAAGGAAACCGTCATCGGGATCCGAAAGAGACTACGTTTGGAAATGGCTCATGGACGACAAGAAGTAACATCACTGCATATACTCTAGCACAAAGAAAAACTATCATACTATACTACATCATCATACACACACTCTCACTTTTATAAACTCAACTTTGTCTTCAAAGCCTGTTCAACTTCAGCAACAGCTTTGGCAACATCGGATGGCTTGTCCCCCATCCCCTGGAACACGTTGCCCTTACCACCGGCTTTCCCACCAATGATACCGGACACTTGCTTCGCCAATGCAGAACCGTCGACACCCTTGGCAATCGCAGCGTCAGAGATGTAACAGCCGTGCGCCATCTTGCCGTTGTCGTCGTTACCGGTGAATAAATAAATGGACTTGTCCTTGTCAGAACTCTTCAAGTAGTTTACGGACTCGGTGATCGCCTTCGCGTTCGCGGGGATCGAAATGTGCTTCACCAAAAACGTGGACTCGCCGTTCTCGGCGAAGTAGCTCTTCACGTCGTCCAAAGTCTGCTTGATCTCCTTCTTCGCCCTCGACTTAACCTCATCACGCACTGCCTTGTCGATCTTGTTGAACTTCTCCTTCAAGTCGTGCTTGTCAATCACAGAAACGGAAAGTTGGCCCAACTGGACACCAAGCTCCTTTAACTTCCTCTCTTTTTCAGCAGAGAAGGACATCTTCTCAGTGGCCACCAACTGCGAGTCAAACTCTTGAGCAACCCTTTGTGCCTCAAATGCTTCCGTACCAGTGACAGCAACAATTCTCCGGATACCCTTTGCGATACCATTCTCCTCCAAGATCACAAGGAACTTGATGTCAGAAGTCTTCACCACGTGCGTACCACCGCAGAACTCGACGGAGTACTTGTTCCATTCGTCATTGGCTGGGTCCGCTAACAACTCATCAACGGGTTTCCCAATAGACACGACACGGACAGGGTCCGGGTACGTCTCACCAAACACAGCACGCACAGAGGAAATCGACTTGGCCTGTTCCAATGGCACGTCCTTGTAGTAAACGGACAAACTCTCCTTGATCTGCTCGTTACACACATTTTCCACGGAACGTACCTCCTCAAGGGAGAGCGCCTTCTTGTGTGAGAAGTCAAATCTCAACTTCTCAGGTGCGACAAGAGAACCCTTCTGATCGACCTCCTTATCGATAACTTGGCGCAGCGCAAAGTTCAAAATATGGGTACCAGTGTGATTGTTCTTGATTGGGAAACGACGTAGCTCGTCGTAGGACGCAATGACTTTGTCGCCAACGGAAAGTTTACCCTCTTTCAAGGAACCAGTGTGGAACACGAACCCATTGTACAGTTGAACGTTTTCCACATTGAACTCAGCAACATCGTCAATGACAATCTTACCGGTGTCGTATTCTTGACCACCTTGCTCAGCGTAAAAGCAACTCTTGTCCAAGATCATACCGTACTTCTTGTCTGTTTCCGTGATTTCGTCAACAAACGTGGTACCATCGTGTAACTTCAAAATCTTGGCATCGATATTTTCGAACCCGTACTTAGCACTGTCGTCAGTCTTGGGGACGTTCTCGTTGTTTAACTCACTCAGTTCGTGAACGTTTAGTTTGATCAACGAAGTGTCGTCCTTCTTCCCACCTCTCTTGGAGGCCTCGTAGGACTCCTGCTTGGCCTTCTCAAACCCTGGGCCATCGATCTTCAGGCCCTTCTCCTCGGCCATCAGCTCAGTTAGATCGACTGGGAACCCGTAGGTATCGTAAAGTCTCCACACTTGCTTACCATCCAAAGTTTTGGTAGAGTTCTCAGCAGCTGTGGCAGCGTACTTCTCAAACAGTTTTTCACCTCTGTCTAGAGTCTTGGCAAATGACGCCTCCTCCTCATCCAAGATTTCGAAAAGGAAGGATGGGTCCTTGGACAACTCCGGGAAGATATCCTTAACTTGTTCAATCAAAGTTGGAGCCAACGTGGAGAAGAAGTTCCCAATTGGGTAGTTCATATATTTACGTGCGTAACGTGCACCTCTTCTCAGGATACGTCTCAGCACGTAACCTCTACCTTCGTTGTTGGGAACACCACCGTCGGCAAGAGCAAACATCAGAGTACGGACATGGTCTGCCAAGACTCTGTAGGCGGTGTCGACACCGTCTGCGTCCTCTTCGGCAAACTTACCAGCATAAGGTCTCGCGTTCGTGATCTCTTGAATACGTTTGAACAATGGGATAAACACGTCCGTGTCGTAGTTCGATCTAACGTCTTGCAAGACGGACACCAATCTTTCAAACCCCATACCGGTATCTATGTGCTTGGCTGGAAGAGATTTCAACGAGCCGTCCTGTTCTCTGTTAAATTGCATGAAAACCAGATTCCAGACCTCTAGCACGTCTGGGTCGTCCATGTTAACCAACGACGCAGCGTTTCTCCCACCAATCCTGTCGTAATGGACCTCAGAGCATGGACCGCAGGGACCTTGCTCACCCATCTCCCAAAAGTTGTCCTTAACGTTACCTGGTAGGATATGGTCGTCCAATACACCGACGTCTCTCCACAACTGGCGAGCCTCCTCGTCCGGCTGCAACCCGAGCTTCGAGTCACCTTCAAAATACGTCACGTACAGTCTGTCGCTTGGAATACCATAAACAACTGTCAGCAGTTCCCAGGCAAAATGGATGGCCTCCTTCTTGAAGTAATCACCGAAGGACCAGTTACCCAACATCTCGAAGAAAGTGTGATGGTAGGAGTCCTTCCCGACATCCTCCAAATCGTTGTGCTTACCACCGGCTCTGACACACTTCTGCGAGTTGTACGCACGCTTCAACGTGTAGAAATCGGAGGATGGGTCTACCGTACCTTGGAAGATGGGCTTGTACTGGTTCATACCAGCGTTCGCAAACAGCAAAGTTGGGTCATCGAAGGGGACCACTGGCGAGGAGTGCACAAAAGTGTGCTCTCTCTGCTTGAAGTAGTCCATGAACGTGTTACGGACGTTCTTAGCCGTCCATTTCTCTTTATCGCCGATAGTCATTCTGTCGTGGTTTTCCCGTGTAGGTGGTGATCTAGCGCTGCTGGCCAAGTGAAATTTGCACAGTCTCTGGGTAACTAGACGGGAAACAGAACACAGTATCCCTCGAGTACGCAAACAAATCAACGACGTCGCTACTTGGTTTGCCTCCTCTGCATCGAACCGTCGAAGCGATAACGCGATGGCGTTGGAAAGAAGTAAAAAAAATTTTCAGCTTTTCTTCAAAAGAACAAAATATCGAGTCTCTGGAAGATCAAGCCAAAAGTAAGGTGTTTAAAGCTCGCCAATGGGTTGTTGCCGGTTCATTTTGGGTGTGCTGCACTTGGCTGCGTGTCTGTGGGCAGTTCAGGTTGAATATGGCGAAGAATTGACTCTTGGGGCCCAGGAGGCGGTCCGGATATACTCAATTCTCGTGCACATTGGCGTCGACAAGGTGATTCTCGCGGGATTGTACCCTACAATCACTGGGCTGGACTCAGAGGAGGATAGGGATGATGCTGGTGGTGCCCGGATATTTGAATCCGTGCTGGGATCTCTAAGTGCTACCGCCGGGGATGGCGCCAACTGGGCTGCTCTTTTCGATAAGTACTACCATCTATATCCTATGGGGTTCCCATTGGACCAAGCGACCGATCTTACCGATGAGGATTACTTTGTCTTGAACGGTGGTGTGTACAATAAACCAGATGACGTCTTTTATATGAAATCGAAGGACTTGAAAAGGCAGACAGCGGTACCTGATACTGACATTTTGAACCCGCGTTTCGATGTGGTGATAGGATGGAACGCGGCGGCCCCGTTGATTACTTTCTTTGGGTGCCCCTCGTCGCAAGCTTTTGGAGAGTTCAACCGAAATTTGTTCGCGGAGGCATTTGGGTCCGGTAAGATAAGGTTCGTTTGGAGACCCACTTGCTCTTACCGAGAGGCAAGTCCTCTTGAAGTAGACTTCCCCTTGGAACTCACTTTCAAAAAGGATGGTGAACATTGGGACAGCATTGTTCCATACGTGAAACTTCCATACGGGCTCTCCCTACCGCAATCCCTTAACTATGAACCAACAGAGGAGGAGCTAGAAGACTTGGATATCAAGATTGCATCGTTGGTTGCCAAGCATTACAGTGGAACAAAGGACTTCGGTGCTACGATTGAGTTCTTCCAACGCATTGTCAACAATTTCCCCCTGTTGTTAGAAGAGTTGGCAAAGATGAAGATCTCCGATGCGGACATCAATGAGATAGAAAAAAGTAACCATGTGTTGGAACAGTATGGGATTGATTACTTCCTCCTGGGGTTGTTTGTCAACGGCCAAAACATTAAACTCACGTCGTTGGATCCTTACTCTCTGGTCAATCTCGTTCAAGTGGAATACGTCCGTTTGAAACTTCTAACAAAGGCCCTACATAAGGCGTTCCCCGGTTTCGCATATTATGATGCAAGAAATTTAGTTAACCTGTTCTCCGAGATTTCTATGCCAACTTTGCAAGAGTTGCAACCTATAAAAGTGGACGCACATCGGATCCCAGCATTCTCTCACAATGTGATCTACTTTAACGATATCGAGAAGGACGACGTTTACAGAGAATTGCGAAACGATGCCTCACAGTTCTTTGAAAAGACCAAGTTTGGCGAAATCCCAGAGTTTAGGCAAAACTGGAATGAACTCGTGTTTGTCATTGATTTTAGCAATCTGGAGGAGGGAACAGTTAATAGCGATGCATTGACCGCTTTGGTAAGAGTCCTGGATGTTGTAGCACAAGGGTACCCACAAAGAGTAGGTTTACTCCCCATTACTAATAAGGAATCTGAAAAGGTACTTTCCACAATTTACAAATTGAAAGAACAGAGCTTGCCTAAATTAAAAGAGTTTTTCGTCGATTTGATCGCGGAGAAGGATTTACCTTTGGATAGCAAGTTTCCTCATCCAGATAATTCCGAGTTGTTATCCTACTTGGATATCGATGACACCTCTATCATCATCAATGGTGAAATTTTCCCCTTCCAGAAGAATGTCTGGCACTATCTATTGGCCAAAGTTATCAAACGGGACGTCGAGCAAATCAAATTCAAGCTGGAAAGACGGAGAAAAGAGGAAGATATAACTTTAGGTAATATAGACGTGAGGGGTCTTTTGCATCTGAAATCTGCAACCTTGAAGCACCATAAGTACACACCAGACTATTTCTCTGATGCATTGTACACTGTTATGGACAATGACGCATTAGCAAACTGCGGGGATAGAGTTGTCGAATATACCAAAAATAAGGACTTCAAAATCCTACACACGATTTCTTTGGTCGATGATTTCGGTACTTTGTCAGCTCTACAAAGACTATACAACATGATCAATGTCAAGTTTTCTGGAGTCCGTGTAAGAGTAATCCACACAGGCGATGCAAAGGATGGGAACTGGCTTTCTGTGAAAATAGCGCTGGCCAAATCTGGTAGTGATATGAAAAGGAGCCTAAGGAAAACCATAACGTCTTTTAAACAGCAGAAAAGGCGTTCTTTGAATGCCAACCTAAACTGGATAAAGCAGTGGTTGCCTGATATTGGCACCGAATTTTTGGAAGCTGGCCGGTTTATGGTTCTGAATGGGAGATTCATTCATTTTGATATAGACGAGGTTCCTAGCAAAGAGCATTTTGAAGCCATTGTTAAGAGAGAGGCGCAGAGAACTCTGGATATGGTTCGTGCTCTAGAAGGACTAGTCCCTGAAGATCACGAAGAAATTTCTGATCCGAACACATATGAAGTAGTGTCCTCCATTCTTGCCAAGACATACTACCATAGTCTGCAGATTGATGGTAAAGGGTTTGAGTTTACCACTGAGGCGACGTTAAGCAGGTTGGATTTACAAGGGCATTTAATAATCAACAATTTTACTACTTTCGAAAGCAAAGACAAAAGTAAACCGGTTCTTGTGACCCTGGTTGTTGATCCAGTGGAAGAGAGGACCCAGAAATTTTTGGCTCTGATCCCCCTGCTGCAAAATTTGTCCTTTGTCGACATAGAGGTTATTCTGCTACCCACTTTGGAACTGAAAGTGGTCCCCAATCAAAGAGTTTACCTACCGGACGGGAATGTTCAACTATCTACTGATGTCTTATCATCCTACGACGTGGAAGTGGACGTCCCCAAAACGTTTTTTATGTCTAATATTACCACATTGGAGAGCGTCGTGATCGAAGTTTACTGCTTCGACAAGGATAGGAAGTTATCGCAAGGGAATGTCAATGGTATTGGAGGAGTTTCGTTAGAGTTGTTAGACTCTGATGGGATCTCTGTTGGCAATACGACTACAATGGAAACTTTTGGTTACGGCCAGTTTCATGTCAAGACACTCGGGCAGAACTACACGATCCGTAGCACAGACCCTCGTTTTGAAGTAAAGGGCATGTCCACCCAGTTCAATTCTGAGGTCGTTCTGTCCGATCGGTTTCCTGTGAACACTTTCGATCCTGTACGTGTACTCGTCACATTGGAAGAGCATGAAGATGTGGATGTAAGGGAAAATGCGGTGGCTATCGATGACGCGACAAACGTTTTCACCGTTTTGTCCAGTCTGGAAGAGGAGGAGATCTACAAGGATATGATCTTGAAGATTGCCACTTCGAGAAGTGAGAGGATCGTGTTTTGGCTGCTGTCAGAATCTTTCTACTCGAAGTCGCTTTACCGTTTTGTGGATGCTGTTAACAACAATACGGAGCTGAACGTCGAGGTTCGGTTTATCAGTTATACCTGGCCGGTATGGATAAGACCCCAAAGGTTCATTGAGCGGAGGACCAATGTGGCGAGAGTTCTCCTGTTGGACGTGTTATTCCCAAGGAGCGTCCACCATCTGGTGTATATGACGCCTACATCTACGCCAGTGGACCCTGTTCTGATGCTACGGTCCACGATGAAATCGAAGAGACCCGTGAACATGTTCAAAATGAAGGGCAAAGGTTACTGGGACGAAGGGTACTGGAAGAAACTCAAGGAGGAGACAGGGTTCGGGTTCTATTCCTCTGAGCCGGCCTTTGTAGTACACATGGACCGAGTCCGCGCTCTCTCTGGAGGGGAAGCGTTCCGGATCCACTACCAGAGACTGTCAGCAGACCAGAACTCGCTCGTCAACATCGGTCAAGATCTACTGAACGATGTCCAGGGCCAGATGCCCATTGGTGCCTTGAAGAAATCGACTAGAGAACCGCTACATTTCGACCAGAGTAAAGTGGATGCGGCCTCGCAAAACATCAACGCCGCCGCAGAGGCAGATGCATCCTACCGCACGGGAAGTCAGCGCGAGGAAACCCAACGGACCGGGAAGCAACCACAAGAAGAGGTGCAAGAAGAGGTTGACGAATTCAACCTGCTCCACGACGAGTTGTAACCTTGTCAGAGCAGCACGCTCTACGGAGCCTGAGGGGACTCTGGAGATCCCCCGCACAGTGTATAGCAGTTGTATCTTGGTGTGTAGTGTCAGACTCAGACGTTACAATCACAATTTTATTTTTATTATCAGCAAAAGACTCATCGACGTTTATATCATCGGTGACTGATCGGCAATCATCGCTTGTGTGGTGGGTGTCTGTGAGACCGCTCTGTGGTGCAATTTGTGTCTAGCAGTCCCCTTACCTCTCTGATGCGTGGGGATACAGTGAACAGTGGGATGCATTTTCCCACAGGGCCCGGGAACAGTGATTTTGACGGCGAGAGGAGGACGCCTGTGCTGGGACCAACTGGGAAGAAAAGACTGTCCTGCACCAACTGCAGGAAGCGTCGGAAGAAGTGTGACTTGGGGTTCCCCTGTGGGAACTGCACTCGGCTCGAGATTGAGTGCAACGTGAACGAGGATGATCTGCGCAAAAAACGGTACACCTCTGGGTACGTCAAGTCGCTGGAGGCACACTGTGCATACTTGGAGTCCAATTTGAAAGCAGTCGTTGATAAGCTGTATCCAAACAATGAGCAAGTGCTGAACAGCATGATGATTGGCGACGTTATCTCAAATGTAGACACAAGTGCTACTGCCACTCCAGATCCAACGTTCCACAGCGACGCCGCCGCCGCTGCTGCCACTGCTGCTGCAGCCGTGAGTGCCCCGTCTCATGGTACTGCTATGCCTGCCCCTGTGCCAAGTAAATCGAATATTACTATCTTGCCCCCCCTTCACATAGAACAGGCTGATATCTCAGCTCGCCAATTGAGACACTTGGAGCACGCGGACTCTGCAGATAGGAAACCCAAGAAGACGCTTGTGAAGGGGAGTTTGTACCCAGAGGGACCAGTCACGTATAAAGTGCGTCCCGGGGCGTACAGTTCGAACTCATCCGCATCGCTTGCATCGACAGGCTCTATCACGCCGTCTACGAGGTCGCAAACTCCGGATTCAATGGACTCTACGGGACCTACGCACCCATCAACAAATCAGGCGCAAGCACACAACCGTATTGCGGACTTAAAGACTACTGTAATCAAGCGAAGCTCTTCCAGTGACTCAAACAGAATCAATACAGACCCAAAAATACTCAAGTCACTCTCCAATTTTTACCGATGGTTGTACCCAGGACATTTCATATTCATGCACAGAGAGAGTTTCTTGTACGGGTTTTTCAACCATGCTGAGGATAACTATTCGACATCAGAATACTGCTCTATGGAATTGATATATGCCGTGTGCGCGATTGGATCCCGTCTATCACTAGAACTGCAGGACTTCTCAGAAATGTACTACGAGAAGAGCAAAACTGCGTTGTTGAAGCTCGTGTTCGACGAAAACAGCGTTACCTCTATTACCACTGTTCAAGCGTTGCTGTGTCTTGCCTTTTACGAGTTAGGAAAAGGGAATAACCAGCTGGCATGGTATTTCAGTGGCCTTGCCATCAGAGTCGGTTACGAGATGGGGTTCCAGCTAGACCCTGAAGTCTGGTACACAGACGCAGATGATAATGGTAGAGGGAAACTAACGAAGAGCGAGTTGGAGATTCGTTCAAGGATTTACTGGGGGTGCTATATTGCGGATCATTTCATCTGTCTGATGTTGGGAAGGACATCCACATTGAGCGTGAGTAACTCCACTATCCCAGCATCGGATGAACTCCCCGAGGTAGAGGGTACAGAAGAGTTCAGATTCATTGGTGGACATGTCTTACAAGTAGCACTACCATTGAAAAATTTGATCATTTTGTCCCGTATTGTTCAAATATTTATCTCCAAGATTTTCATCGAGTCTCAGGATAATACAGCAAGGTTAGAATACTTGGCAACTTTCAACAATCAAGTGTACAGTTGGAGACAATCTCTGCCGGAATTTTTACTATGGAGTCAAGAATTGATCAAGGACGAAGACGTGTCCACTGATCCAACTGTATCGTACTTCTGGTACTACTACTATATTGTCCTTCTTACCTTCAACAAACCGTTCATTGAGGAAAGTGAAGAGTCCCGAGTAGTAGTTATTGAGATCATCGATGATTTACAAACTTTGTTCACAAATTTTAGCCACAAGTTCCACAACTATGAAAAGGCCACTTTGTATCAGCTTTACGCATGCCTCCTGGCAATAAGTTGTTTGAGGAAGTTACAAGTCATTGACAGTCCCCGTTGGGACAATTCATTCAGACTCTTTCTACGAATTTTCCATGAAAAACTGTATCCGCAGTATATTCTTCCTGCAAAGTTGAAAGAAGAACCCATCCAAAATCTAGCGTACAACCAGGATTTCACGTTGAGTCACGAAATAGACGACCTAATAAAAGAACTATTCGGTGTTTAATACAGTGAAATATTTCGTACGAAAATGGGGGGTTACGTAATAGGAGGCGCATTCCCGCTCAGAATCACTTAATTGTAAACACTAATAGCCCACAAAGTTTAGCTCAATTGTGACATATAGAAGATAACCGAAGCACTCAACAGAAACTCTTCATTTGAAACTCCTTGTTTTTTTGGCATTTTTACTAAGATGGAGAATGGATATTTTGCACTTTGGGTTCAGTTAACGTGGACGTACGCATGCTAAAAACACCACAATGTAAAATTGAGATATAAAATTCGATTACGTTTAGGGACAGCCCTGACGTCCAAATGTTAAGAGACTAATACAGTGCGGTCTTGTTCTTTGTAAAAGTGGCGATGGACAGCATCGATAGAAAAACAGTTGAGTGACTGGCAGCGATAGACAACACTCGAAGATTGATTCCAGAATATTCACGCTGAAAGGGTTCGCAGCGGTATCATATTTTTCTGCAGGATTGGCAATAAAAGAGGGTTTTGTGACTTTATATTATGTCGTACTAACTATTTCAAAAGTACAAAAAGCCTGTCTACCAATCTGTTTAGTCCCATTGTATAAAAGTTAACTAAAAAAATGGGAGCCAGCACGTAACCTGCTTTGCAGGATGAACGAAATATAATTCAATTGTGCCGTCTAATATACTATTATTATACAAGATAATACGTAGCGTATATTGAATTGTGATGCTACATATATATATGTTCTAGTCGCTATCACTAGAGCTAGCAGAATCACTATCGCTGCTGTTTGCCTCATAGACAATTTCGGAGCCGTTATCTTCCTTAACGTTTTCCAAGTTCAACTCCTGGTGTGTTTCTTTATTTTCCTCCTCGACTTCCTCATCGAAAACGATCTTCTTGTTTGATATGACTGATAAGTTTTCCACTTCGGACTTGGAGGTCGTTTCATTTTGATCCAATAGGGTACCTTCGACAGATACGACTCTACCAGTGGTATACACATTCCTTACTCTGAACCTCAATTTCCCATCAATTCTTTGAGCATTTTGGTCAACCCAGTGTCCCATGGATACGTTTTTCCTGAAACCAGCGTTCCCAGAGGTGGAGTTCCTACCGCCATTGGGTCTGTTGGAGTCGCTAGAGTTAGCATTGCCCTCATTAGTTCGACTGTCCTCGTCCTCGTGTTCATTTTCTTCGTTGTGCACAAACACCCATTCGTAAGGAATGTTGTTCTTTTTGATACTGGCATTGAACGAGTCGTGAATCAATAAACCAATATGGGAAGCAGACTGAATGAAAATATTACCCTCTAAGATATCACCAACTTGAGGCTGCCACACATACAAGTCAACCTGACACCATGTGAAACTAAATGGCGTGTCTGGAGTCACTTTTATCAGTTGGACGGAGTCCGAGTCTTCCCCTTCAGGCGCTTCATCTAGAATCTCTAAATTATCGTAGCCCATAACGACCCCGCCAGCTTTACTGTTATACTTCATCACCATTGGATTCAAATGCTGCCTCATTATACCTTGCAATGGTGTCTCTAGGTACATAGGCGCCAGAGATACGTATAACCGGATTGGAATTTTGACTATGCAATGCGAAACGCCATCCTCCAGCGGGTTTTTTACAGTCTTTTTGTGTCTTTTCACAAAACGAAGAGCTCTAATCTCTTCAGCAGGTCTCTTCACACCGTTCATACTGTAATTGGGTCCCAGCAGATCGTAGATTCGATGCTCTGTCAACTATATATTCATTGATTCTAGCGATGACTTCAAAGTGAAAAAATTTTCTTTCTTCTTAAAGTACGATTTTTTTTTTCATTTTCCTGTCAGAGTTCGAGATATACTGCAGGTAGTATTGTATACACGGGTAAGATAGTATTATGTACTTGTATATTGTGGCTTGTAGTCGGACGTGAGGGTGAAATCATTCGATGCCGAAGACGGTTTTCAATTTCTTGATCAAGATCCAGTCCGGTCTCGATACTTGGTCTCTGAAAGCTTGGTCCTTCAGCGTATCTATGGATCTTCTCGAGATCATAGAGTATAATGTATCGGTCTCATCGACGTGACGGCCCCAAATAGGCTGTTGGCCAGAAGGATCCTCCAGACGGACGGCTACACCGGCAGCTGTTTGACCTTTCTTCACCTCAGGGACAGCTTGATGGTTGATTTCCAAAGAGGCAACCTTACCCAGGCCTAGAATGTGTCTTTCCTTGGTGGTAGGGTCCACTCTAACGGCACAAATTGGTGTTCCCACACGCAAGGTACCATCGATAACATCTACACCAATAATCATAGGCCCACGCTTGTTGATAATCTGTAAAGTCTGCAAGACACATGGGAAGATGGCGTATTCTAGGAAATCTTTACGACGTTGTTCCAACAGTTGTTCTTGGTAAGCTGTGAAGGCGTCGAACAAATGGTAGATAATATCGGCGTTGAAGATCTTGACACCTTCTTGTTCTGCGTACTGTTCTGCCTCCTTGTCGATTTTAACATCGAAACACAGCATGACCGCGTATTCTGGAGCCTTCTCCAACATGGCACTGGCCTTCATCACATCACGCTTGTACACGGGACCCAACCCAATAGACATGACGGGAATCTTCATGTCCTTCAAGAAGTCCAGCAACGCCTCCAGCGAACCCAGAGTCGAGGCCTGGACGACAACACCTTTACCAGATGAGTCGACCAAGTCAAGAAGACCAGTCAAATCATCCATAACGTCATCCATCATCTCATCCTCGTCATCATCTGGACCAACAACTAGTAGTCTGGAACCAGAGACTGCCTTCTCTAGATCGTTAGCGGCGATCTTGACACCCAGAGCTGCCTTGACCTCCTTGTGGTGGACGTATTCAGATTTCAAACGCAGTTCTCTTAACGGCTGAGGGGTCAACAGTGCTCTGATGTTTGTCACAATAGGACCGTTCATACCACACAGAACAATTCTGTCACCCTCCCTTAGATAACCGTTGGATAGAATGACATCAATTGTCGTACCGAAACCTTCGACGACTTTGACTTCCAAGACAGTGGCTTCGACGTGGGACAAGTACATCAATTGCTTGGACATTCTCTTTTGAGTCAACTCCAGTAGCAACCACAGCAAATCGGGTACACCCTCACCGGTGACGGCAGATGTGGGGACAATGGAGACGTATTTGGACATGTTCTTGTTGTTGAAGTACAGCTCAGAGTTCAGCCCCTGTTCAGCCAACTGCAGTTGGATGTTACTATATCTGGTCTGGAACTCGTCCTTAACGGCTCTAGTTTGCTTTTCGAACGAGTCTCTGAAAGAGTTGTTTGGAATGGATTCCCAGTCATACAGTCTGTCGATCTTGTTCAATGCAACGATGAAAGGCGCCTTTCTATCTCTCAGTAGCTTGATGGATTCGATTGTCTGCTGTTCTAGACCGTGCATGATATCAATGACCAAAATAGCGATGTTACAAAGAGAGGAACCTCTCGAACGCAAGTTGGAGAAAGACTCGTGACCTGGGGTATCGATAACCAAGAGACCTGGGACGTCGAACGTTTGCTTTTCGTACTTCGCCATGGTTTGTGTCTTGGCCTTGATCGCCTCCATGGGGAAGTAAGTGGCACCAATCTGTTGGGTGATACCACCGGCTTCACCACCTTGGACGTTGGTTTGTCTGATTTTATCTAGCAGCTTAGTCTTACCAGTATCGACGTGACCCAAAATACAACAGATTGGGGAACGCAAGTCCTTTTTGTTGGGGTTGGCAGCTGGAGGGCTCGCGGCTCTCGTGGCCAAGGTGTTGTCTGTCTCCGCGTAAACTACCTCCTCTTTGTGTGCTGGTTCCTCTGCCGCAGCTGGAGATGCAGAAGCTGTCGCTTCCTCGTGATCGTTTTCCTCATCTAAATCATCGTCGCCCAAGTCAAGGTTCTCCCAATCGTCGATCAAAACGTCCTCACCTATGGCGGCGGCACCTGAGGATTCAGATTTACCGTCCGCTTTCCCAGCGGCATTATTCTCGCCGGATTCAGCAAGGTGGTCTTCCGCGGACTTCTTCTTCTTCTTCCCGTAGACAACCTTCTTTGGCTTAGCGGTCTCCTCGCCGTCATCCTCCTTCTTGGAGAGACCGGCCACTTTGACGTTACCGGAGGCCAAAAGTGCGGCCCTTCTTCTCTCCAAAAGCTTCTTCTCCTCCTTTTGCTTCTTGGACAGAAGTTTCCCCTCGGCTTTCAACTTCTCACGCTTCGCCCTCTCCTTCTCCTTCTTAGCCTGTCTAATTTTCTCGTTCTCTTGTTCTTGGTTGGCGAGTCTCTCCTCTTCCTCCCTCTCAGCCTTCTCTTCCTCCTCTCTGGCCAAACGTTCCTCCTCTTCCAGTTGTTTCTTCATCTCCAACTGTTTCCGAAGAGCAGCAAGCCCAGCGGGCACTTTCTTGGCCGGTTTCTTCGCCGCGGTACCAGCGTTGTTCGCGTTACTTGCAGGCTGTTCACCATCTCCCGAATCTTTGCCCTTCTTGGCGGCCGCGAGCTTCTCGGCGTTCTGCTTCTGCAGTTCTTTGTTCTTCTCCTTCTGCGACTGCTGTTGCGCCTTCTTCTTCGCTGCGAGCTCCTTCTTCCTCTGTTTCTCCAGCTCCTTCTTTTCCTTCTCCTTCTCCTTCTTCGACTTCAGCAGCGGCTTCGCGTCCTCCTTTGTCGCCTGTTTCTTCTTCGACTGCTTCAACGCAGCCATGAAATCGCCCTCCGCGACTTCATCTTCCCCAGTCGCCTCTACAGGGCTTGCATCGCCACCGGCACTCTCTGGGGCAGGCGTTCCGACCTGCTCCGCCGTCTCGGGGGAGTCCTCCGCGTACTCCTCATCCCAGTAGTTCTGCTGGTTCTTCTTTCCCTTCTTCGCCATCGTATCGTAAGGTGGTTGGCCGTGTATGTCTGTTACGAACTCTCTTCAATAACAGTATCTTGATCTGTTCTCTCTTGTTCAGTTATAATCAAAATTTTCTACTGAAAAATTTTTCAACGTCATCGCTGGGAACGGTGTCACCTGGAGGTGGTCGAAGAGGAACCATTCGAGAAAGACCTCTCTAGCGCCCTCGGGTCAATTGCAACGGGTGTGCACTGCAAGGATTGTGGTATATCATTTCGTGTATAGAATAGTATATGTAATAAAGAGATTGTAAAGAAATAGCATGGGGAGCAGGACGTGATGGTGCGATGTGGTGTTCACTGCTCTGATGTTTGTTTGGTCATTAAAAGAGAGGATATTTCGTCAAAGTGAGTACAACAGTTCGTTGTTTCGTAGAAGATGTGTCCACGTGGGTAATATGAATTTATAATAGTCGTGATTGATGGGGTGGGGAGAGAGAGAGAGGGGGAATTTTATTTTGAACCGGCGGTTCTCTTGTACGTCTCCAATTCGTTCTTGAGTCTCATCACCTCCATCTCGTATAGTCGTTCGTTATTTTGGAGGTACAGGATGTAGTCTACGGCCTTCTCGAGGATCATGGACTTGTTGAGTCTTGTCGATGTGGCCTGCTGCTTCCCCAACTTGTGGTCCGCAGCGGTCTCGAACGCCGTTTGCTCCGAAGCGACCCAGGGAATGATCTGTTGCAGCTTCGCGATCTTCATGTTGATGTTGATCCTGTACCGTTTTTCTATCTTGTTATGAGCCTCCTTCTGGTGAGGCGTGAGTCTCTTCCTGGGGGCCTTTACACGCGGTGTCGTCGCCGAGTAGTCCGCACAGTTGTCCTCCTCCTTCTTGAGCAGGTCGTTCAACTGCAAAGCGAAGGGGTCCTCGTACTTCACGGCGACGTCAGTGCTGGCACCGGCCTCCACTGGGAGCGGCGAGCCCATGGACGACGTCGACGCAGACGACAGGATATTCTCCAGTGGTTCGAACCAGCTCGAGGAGTCCGAGTCCGCCAGCGACAGCGACGACCGTTTCGAGCCCAATTTGAAGTTCCCCGCACCTGAGACAGCAGCAGGCAGTTGTTCCGGCTGGAACATCCACGCGTCGAACGAGGGTGCAGCACTCTTCTCAGTGGAATTTTCCATGTGGTTACTGTTGGTGTTAGCAATAAGAGAGTTCATAGTCTTGTGTGTGTAGGTAGGTATGGGTAAATGGTAGAGTGAAGTTCTAGTCTACTAGTCTTGGAAGGAAAGCAAAACACCAAGAGCAAGATACACTATATAGAATATATATATACAAAGAATTGGGAAAGACGCAAACAAGCAAGCAAAAACGAGAACAATAAACAACACAGCCGAAACAGACTACCCAAGAGGCAAACCAGACGTGTGTTGAGATATTTTAACAGACGTCTCTCCCCAAGACGTTTCGGCTTCGAGACGTCGAGAGAGCGGAATTTGCTGCTGCTTAAATAATTGCAGGGCGCGGAAAAAGAAACCAAAAAAACGTGGGCTGTTTCCGCTTTGGGGAAAAATGGCGTTACTTTTTTTTCCCGCAAATGTATTTTTTCCCGTTCTGCGGCGGTTTCTGGGGCGGGCGGATCTGTGTGTCCCAAAGAGGAAGGTGGTTGGTTTTTGGGCACGTGCCTTTGACGCGCGTGGAAGCTTCGATAGTCGTTAGGGCTTCCATGGCGAAGGTGAGATGAGATGGGCACCGGGTAGTTGGTGCTCTGGTGGTTTCAGCACACGAGGGTGGGTGACGATGGCTGGCGGCGGCGGGGGGTACTCGTACGGCGAGTACTTTGCAGACAAGAGGGAGAAACAGAGGAGGCAGGATGAGGCTGCGAGGGGTTCTGCGAGTCGCGGTGGGATATTCGCAGGGCTGGTCGTCTACGTGAACGGGTACACGCGGCCCTGGGATAGGCTTAAATTGCACGCGGAGATCGTGAAACATGGTGGCGAGTTCTGCCACTATATGTCCGGGAAACGGCAGGTGACACATATAATAGCTTCAAACCTCACACTCAAGAAATTCGTAGAGTTTCGCAACTATAAAGTGGTCTCTGCCCAATGGGTAGTAGACTCAATACAGCAGGGGAGACTGCTCCCCTGGCAGGATTACAGAGTGGAGGGACAAGGGGACGACCAACAGAAACTAGATCTGCAAACACTGCGGCCACCACCACCCGCTGCAGCGACCACGGATTGTAATGGACCCGATTTCATTACTAACTACTTTAGTAACTCACGGTTGCACTTGCTGTCCTCATGGAAGGCTAAACTGTACAGGGAGGCATTGATCAGGTTTCAAAACGGTGCAGTGCACTTGCCCCACCGCGACGATACATTAACAGTGTTCCATATCGATTTCGATTCTTTCTTCGCCATCACCGCATACTTGTACAGACCAAGCGAATACAGAGACTGTAAATTCGATAAAGATCCAATAGTCGTCTGTCACGGTAAACAGAACTCTGATATTGCATCCTGCAATTACGTAGCAAGAGGGTACGGGGTCAAGAACGGTATGTGGGTTCGCGAAGCGGAGAAACTGATGCCAGGGGGGGTCCACCTAGTTAAATTGCCCTACTGTTTCAAACAGTTCAGGGACACTTCGGACCTATTCTACAAGATCCTCATTGAAGAGTTTAAAGACGAGTTCCGCGGGCTCGTGTACCCAATCTCCATAGACGAACTGCTGGCGGTCATCGTCAATTGTAAATTGGACACGGCCCAGTTATGCGAACGCATTAGACAACGTGTCTTTGAACAAACACAAGGTTGCTCGGTCAGTATTGGCGTCGCGGGGACAAGAATAGGTGCAAGACTTGCCCTCAAATTGGCTAAACCAAATGGGTTCAAACTTTGGCCCAGCCCGCAGGAGGACGACAGTGAGTTCCTTGACAAACTGGGACCATCAGATATCCCCGGTCTGGGCCCATCTCTACTCTCCCGTTTGCACGCCTCATACCCACAGGTTAAAACCCTACTACAATTGAGGGAACTCTCATTGAAACAGTTACAGACACCCTTGGGGGAGAAAGTGGGCGAAAAGACATTCCACAGGTTAAGGGGTCAGGACGACCCAGAGTCACTGAAACTTCTGTATGAACCAGAGACCGTGTTGCAAAGGAAAACCATCTCGGTAGATATCAACTGGGCAATAAGGTTTAAGACAATTGAACAAGTGGACACCTTCATGGACCGCTGCGCCACGTTCATACTGGCAGACAACCCGGAGGTCGTCACGGCGCAGGTGACTCTAAAGATCATGCAGCGGTGTGCAGACGCACCCTTGGAACCAACCAAGTACCTTGGAATGGGGAGGTGCAACGCACTCTCACAAAGTTCCAATTTGGGGCTCCCCACGAGGGATTCAGGTGTAATTATCACAGAGCTGCATAGCTTGTTCCGGAAAGTCAATTGTCTGCCCGGTGACGTCAGGGGGGTCGGCGTCAGCCTTAGCAAGCTCACATCAGTGGGCACTACGGTTGGGCCGACTGTTGGACCACTCCGGAACCAACCCACGTTGCCCTTTCTGCAATCCACGAGGTCTCCTAATTCAACAACAACAACGCCTGTTGAGAATAGCCGAAAACGGTGTGTTTCCCCCTTGAAAACGTTGAGACTAAACGAAGAAAATGACAGCAGGTCACAAGCGACAACGGAGTACCAGGAGCAGTTCCTCAGCGAATTGCCCGCGCAGATACGGCGTGAGATAAGCAGAGAACAGGCCATCAAGCGGAAAGTCGAGAGTACTAAATTGGATAAAATTCGTGCCGATGCACAGAAAAGGCAGAAGGCGCAGGACACGTGCAAGGACCACTTCTTGGGGCAGGACTCTCTGTTTGAGCCTATCAAGTTCCAAGGTTGCTCAAGATTCAAAGATATATGCAAGCTGATCAACAAATGGATTGACCAGACCGCGTGCGAGAGTAAAGGGCCGCACCCTAGAGATGTCAAGTTGTTCAGAAGATACCTGGTTAAACTGGCTGCCTCGAATCGGACTCACCTGCTTTTGCAAATTGCAAACCTTATATCGTTGAACTTGAACTTGAAGGCATCCGCTTCGGATAAAGAAGCTGTGGAATCGACTCGGTCAGGATTACAGGAATGGGATAACATATTGCTGCACACCGTGGTGAAGATTCTCAACGAGAACAAGACAACTTTCCAGAGGGAACGTAAAGTGAAGATAGAGTTCGATATATGAACAGGTTTATGTATATACTATATTATCTTGTCTCGAGCTTGTTGTCTTTTGGAGGCTTATTCCGCAACCAAGATCTGCAAAGTGTTCGAGTGACCGACACCGCGCTTGAACCCCTGGATTGAGACTACAGTGTCGCCCGTTTCAAGCATGTTGAACTCCTTGGCCTTTTGGATGCCGTACTTGATTCTTAGATGGACATCCTCGGTCCAGTCGTCCAACGCCTTTTCAGAATAGTGGAAGGGGAACACATTCTTGTATAGGTGTCCTATCCTTGCTGTGTTTTGATTCCTCGTGATCAGGATGATTGGACAATGCGGTGTGTACTTCGACAGCATTCTGGCGGTTCTACCGGACGTAGAAAGCACGACGATCGCCTTCGAGTCCTGTTCAATCGTAGCAGACACGGCGGCGACCGCTATTGTTTCTGCGGTACACGTAGGCTTCGGCGTGCACGCAGTAACGTCATCAAAATGGGGCACGTAGGGGAACGCCTCCTCTGCGATCAGCGCTGTGTCAGACATAGTCTTCACCGCATTGATTGGGTACTTCCCCTTTGCTGTTTCACCGGAAAGCATCACACAGTCGGCACCATCCAAGATCGCGTTACCCACATCGGAGACCTCGGCTCTGGTGGGCCGTGGGTTAAACGTCATCGATTCGAGCATCTGCGTCGCACATATGACCGGCTTGCCTGCCAAGTTACACTTGGCAATCAGTTTTTTCTGTATAGCCAGCACTTCTGGCGCTGGGACTTCAATCCCTAAGTCGCCTCTGGCGACCATAACACCATCTGTAACCTCTAGGATATCGTCGAAGTTATCTACACCTTGTTGACTCTCGATCTTGGAGATGATCTTGATCTCTTTCCCCTCGTCGCCCAGCACTTCCCTGATTTGAATCACGTCCTGTGGCGTTCTTATAAAGGACGCGAAGATCATGTGAACTTTGTTCCGGATCCCAAATCTCAGGTCCTCCTTGTCCTTCTCAGACATGGCGGGCAAGTCGACGTCCGTCCCGGGCAAGTTCACACCTTTCCGTGAGGAAATCTTCCCCGCGTTCAACGAGACCACTTTCAAAGTACGCTCGTCTACAACTTCCTTGACCTCAAAGCAGAGCACACCGTCGTCAATGAATATTTCCTTCCCCGGCTTGATCATCTTGGTGATGTTCTTGTAGTCCAGGTACATTACCTTATCGTCGCACTTCTCCGCGTACTGCTCGTCCGTGGAGAATAGCATCTCGTGGCCCTTCTGCAGGGGGAAATCCTGCTCCCCCACGGTGGTGCCCGTCCTAATCTCGGGGCCCTTCGTGTCCAGGGCAAGCCCGAGCGGTCTCCCCGGGTATATCTCCTCGGACTTCCGCGCGTTGTCGATGACACTCTTGTGGTACTCGTGCGTCCCGTGCGAGAAGTTCATCCTCACAATGTTCAGCCCAGCCTTCCGCAGGTCTGTGATCATCTCGGGCGAGTTCGTCGCGGGGCCAATCGTGCCGACGATCGACGTCTTCCGCAACTCGGTCAGCTTCGGGTTATACTTCAGGTCAATCAGTCGGCGCAGTCTGGACTCCATCTTGCGGTTGTTTGTGGGTACAGTGCTAATCGCAAACGGAGGTCCCACAGCGTACTTACCAGCGACACTGATGCTTCCCTTATATACTGCAGAAGCGGGCAAGCGCATCCAATTGGGTAGCAACGGCGAAGGTCTGTACCGTGAAGGGAATTGGGAATTCGGGGGAGAATGGAGAGAGGAGGGGGGGGAGGGAGAAACAACAGATAATTGTCTCCTTCGTACAACACAACACACGCCACGTTCTGGGATCCCCGCAGGCAGAAGCAACAGACCAGTGAAGGTTCCCTTCGTGTTTCGTTCCCCCCCCTCCCACTCTTGTGGATTTCCTAATAGGAGGTGATCATGAGACTCTCGCGTGGGGGGGTTGCGTATTGGGTGAGGGGGGGCGTAACGTGTCCACCGCTCTCCCAGTACCTTTGCGTAAAGAATATATTAGACACTGTGGTCTGTACGTACCTTTTGTTAGAGCACATCGGAATCCAGGAGATGTCCGTATGCTCTTCAAAAGGAAGAATATGTGTTATATATGTGCCCGGGGGCCAGAAGGAATATTAGCACGAACGGGAGCGTCAATTGACGGCTGCTCGTCGTGGGGAAGCGGTCTAGTCTTTGGCCACTTGGTATTTTTACAACTGTGCGTGCTCTCAAAGCACGGCGTCCATGAACTTCTGCCATCTTGTTGATGGTTCCACTCTTGTCTCGTCGAGAATCTTGGTTCTCTCCTCGATATCCTCGAGCCCCGTAGTGACGTCGATCTGGTCGACGCGCCTCCACCACCTCTTGGTGAACGTGCGGGTCCAGAGCTTGTGTCCGACCCACAGCACGACGAATATGGGCAGTGTGATGTATGCGGCGACGAAGTCCGAGCCCTTCCAGTTCTTTGGGATGAACGTGGCGTACCCATTCGTGAGAGTGATGAGCGAGATGACAAACAGGGAGTAGTACACGGCGTATGGCTGCCCCCACGTCTTGAAGGGCAGTCTGTCGTACATCCCGTTGAAGAAGATGGCCTTGCGGAAGCGGATGTACGCGACACACCCGCAGATCCACCCGATGAAACCAGAGATGGTGCTGATGTTTGAGAACCAATTGAACACGTCTGCCGTGGAGGAACTGACGTTCAAGAACGCGAGACACGAAAGGGCCCCCGACAAGGAGATGGCCACGTAGGGGACACCGAACCTGTTGATTTTCCCGAGCACGCGTGGGGCGTCGCCGTTCCTCGCCATTGTCAGCAGCGACCGTGTCGAGGCGAACATGAACGCGTTCCCTGCAGACCACGCACTGGACAGGATGCACCCGTTGATGATGTGGGGGAGCACGCGGATCCCTGCGTTTTGGATCCCGATGACGAAGGGGGAGGACCCTGCACCTGGTTTCCCGCTCGCCAGCGCGCTGACCAAACTGGGGTCGTTGTACGCGACGATGACGCTGATCGCGAGCGTCCCCAGAACGTAGAAGAACATCAGTCTCCAAATAAACCTTCTTGCCGCTTTGGCGATGTTCCTGCGTTGGTCCTCACATTCCGCGGAGGTCAGGCAGACCAGTTCGGGCCCCAAGATGAAGGCGAACCCGCCCTTGATGACCCCTGAATAGATGTCGAGGAACCTGCCGAACCCGCCCTTCATTATGTGTTCTGTGAACGCGCCGGGTCTCTGCCAGTAGCGGAACCCGAGCCTGTCGTGGTTGGGCCCGCCCCCCCAGAACAGTATGAACGAGAGGATGATGAGTCCGACGATACACAGGATCTTGATGGACGCGAACCAGAACTCGGCCTCGCCGTAGTACTTGACGGGTCCGAAGTTCAACAGGACGACGATCCCGAGAAAGATGAGGATCCAGACACCCTTGGGCACTGCGACGGTCCAGTACTCGACGACGCCCGAGGCGGCGGTGCACTCTGCGGCGACAAGGATGATGTAGCAGTAGTAGTAGTTCCACGCCGTGGCGAACCCGAGCGATTTGTCGACGTACCTGGCGACGAGGTGTGCCGCAGAGCCGGAGGCGTCGTTCCCGTCCCCCGGCAAGTAGCACACCATCTCCCCGAACCCGCACATGATTGGGTACACGACGGAGGATATGATGATATACGAGATGAACAGCCCCGCGGGCCCGCACAGGGCGAGTGTCGAGGACGTGCCGACGAAGAGACCCGTCCCGATGGCCCCGCCCAGCGCGATCATCTGGATGTGCCTGGACTTGAGCCCCTGCTGGAGGGACCCCTCGTTGGCGAACGGGTCGACGGCCCCGTCGTCGCCGTCGCCGAGCTTCTCGCTTATTGTCGCGGACGAGGTCGACTGTTGGGACTCTACATCGACGAATTCAATTGTCTTGTTGTATTTGTCCTTTGGGGGCAGCGCACCAGCAGCACCCGTGGTGGTGGTGTGTGTAGTAGCAGCATCGTCGGACGATGACCCAACAACGGTCAGTCCGGGGTATTTTTCAGCAGCCATGGCAGAGTGTTATTGTGAATAATAATTTCTTGGCACTGCTCGATGTCAAGACGACTACACAAGAAGAGGAAGCGGGAATTGACACGTCCCCCGTCCACAATCGCCCTACCTATATACCATTGACTGTGGGTGCCTCCCAAGGGCAACGGCACTGCCAATTCGAATCAATTGGGAAATAGAGCCCATTGCCCGCAAGCAGAGGCTACCCCTCATATCCGTATCGCCCAGCGGGACCTCGCTGGATAACCGACACGACTGGGCACAGCGCCGTTATCGCAAGTCCGGTTATCTAATCTCGAGTCACCCAGTCGCTGTCCCTGCGGCATTCCCGTCCCCCGCCTGCGGCATTGCGCAGGCGGGGGACGGAAGAGCGGATGTCTGGGTGTTCCGCTTCCGTCAGCGTGCCTGCGAAACACGTCATTTCCCGCTGAGGGGAGACGGGACCCCCCCCCCCGCGGACCAATCAGACGCAAGGGACGCCCCGCCCACCCGCTCGCTGTTGCCCTTTTGGGAACAGCGAGCGGGTGGGCCCGGACAGAAGGGGCCGTACGGCTCTCTTTTGCGCGGTTGGCGGGTGAATTGGGCCCCCGCCCGTCCGAATCCCGCAGAAGGGCCCGTGAGGGGAAGTGAGGGGAGGGCCCAAGCCCTAATTGCTGGCTTGCGCAAAGCCCTAACGGCCAAGCCCTAATTTGCTTGGGTGGTTGCGTTAGGGCTTGTTGTTCTTATCTCGAGGGTTTTTCCGCCGGAAAAAATAACAATGACAAAAGATCCAGCGATGAGCCCGGAAGAACTAATATACATGGGCGGGGCGATGATTGCACTAGCTTCCTCTCTGTTCTGCAGAGGCCCGTACGTGCGTAGATGTCTGAGGTGGACGTGGACAGGACTTTGCAATCGATACAGGACGCACTGTTGACAAACAGTTTTGCCTCGCCCGGGCAGTCGTCTCTACGGGAGACTGTGCGCAGTGTGAACGTTTTCCTCGCGGACCCAGGCATCCTTTTGGTGCAGTTGCCGCATTGGGTGCCCCGTATCGGAGACCAGTTCTCCTGCAGTGTGAACTGCAAAGATAAGGAATTGATTCTCGCTCCCGATGCGCATTGCACAGCACTGGCAACACTGTTCTACGAATTTTGTAAAGTGTGCCAGTGGAAAAAAGTGGTCGCGTTTTTGCCTACAGACGTCTCTCAATTGCATGCAGTCGTGTCCCTGATACGGGGGGCCGCGGGCCACACGGTAGATTGGCACCTTATCTATTTCCTTCTATCGTGGCTGTACGTGCTCGTGTTATCGCCGTTCAAACTGCAGGGTATAGATACGCACATTCTAGAAGCGCTGGTGCAGTACAAGGGGAACACATCTTTAACACCGATAATTGCAAGGATCACTGCACAACTGTTCCAAAAGAATGAGGAACTGCTTCTATCGGCATGGGAAAACAACGCAGTCGACTTGTTGACTTTGAATTATTACCTAAGGGCACCGAGGGCTGGATCGCAGTTTCAAGATAGGCTCGTCGAAGGTACAACGCACAGGTGTCTCACCACAGACAATGACCCCATTGTCGTGCTCAAATTGCTACCGAAACTCTTCGCACACTACTACAGAAAGGCCGAGACAAACGAGGGGCCCTTACAAGATATACTGCATTGGTACTTCGACCATCTCGACTCAAACTCAACAGAGTTTCGGTATCAACTCGCTCACTCCTTGAAGAAAATATTCCAATTTATTTGGGACCGCTTCGATGACAGACAACTCGTCGTGGATACATTGCAAGATCAGGTGACTAATATAGCCACCACCCTTCAAGACACAGACATTAACGTCCTACACACACAACTCCTAATCGTAGCGGAATGCTCCAAATTCATCACCGACGGTGACACGTTGCACGAGATATCAAGGGATATCCTACCTGTAACTACCTCCTTTCAGCAACTGGGATCTAACGGCACAATTAGGGGCACACAGATCCAGGACGCATCGAATTTCGTAATCTGGTCCTTCGCTCGCACAAGGGCACCACCAACAAAGTTTGTGACGACCTGCGTGAGGTGCCTCCTCGTCAATGCAGCATTCGACAGAGATATCGTAATCAGGAGATCCTCACAGGCAGCCTTGCAGGAGCTTTTGGGGAGACACGGTCGCTTGATCCTGGACAATGCAACAGTAATGAGTCTCGTACAGTTGCCAGTTCATAATCTCGCACAATCCTATGACGAAAACATACGGACCTTGTACGAAGTGCTTCCCCCAGAATTGTTTGACTACGTGTTTGATTGGCTCCTACAGTTCAATATCTTCCAAAATTTGGACCTTAATGTCGTGAAACTAACCATCAAAAGTGTATCCAATTTTATCAAGGGGACACAAGTAGACGTATCGACTCATTTGGATAGGATTTTCCAGCAACACCCACCAAACCGGGCAACACCGTTGAACGGTAGCAAAATGGTATGGCTTCTTACGGAACTAAATCTCAAGCACGAAATGATAGCAGACTACGTTGATGTGGTGTGGGCAGATTGGGAACAGAGACCCCATCACCATAGTTCAACAAGGGAAGAATACTTTGAATATTTGGCCATTTTACGGTATTGGCAGCACACTTCATCAATCCGCATCGACAAGCTCAATAAGAAATTGTTCTTCCATATTGTCAATAATGTGTCAGAGGCTCATGAGTGGTTTGATGAGTTCAATCTATCCGTTAACGAAGTCGTTAAACGTTTGATGGGGAGGGAAATGGATGAGGAATTATATGAGCTCACTGAAAAGTACCTAACCTATAACAAACCGCTCATTTGTGCATCACTGCCTCAACTCCTGCGGCAGAACCAATTCTTCGACCTGTTTCTCAAAAACGAGTCCGCAATAACGTGTCCGTCAAAAGCTCTACTGTTCTCGACGTTAAACAGGGAAGGGGATCTCGCGACCAAATTTTGGCAGTCGCCCGATGGGTTGCGAATATTAACGCGCGGCTTGGACGATTATACCATCACAGTTCAGGGGGATGTCGGACGCCTGGTAAGGTATAAAGCACTTGAGTTCATAAACATTTACTTCAACAAATTGCCACCAGGTTACACAGCCAATGATGAACTGCCCCAGATATTAATTAGGTTGGCAATAGAATCTGCAAGAACGGTGAGGCAATTAGCAATGGAGATCATCTTGAAATATTACGTACCAAATATGTCCGCCACAATACAAGATACTTTGAAACTCCATAAGTTCAAAAACTCCCACAATATCTTGTTACTCCTTATGCACTCAGAATTACTTGACCACACAAAGAAAACCTTATTTTGGAGAAGTTATGCCATGTATGCCGGTGCCACTCGATCTACTGAAGAGGAAATAATACAAGCAATTGATGATTTTACCGTTTGGTATGACAATATGGTCTCCCAAGAGAATCAGCAGGAAGTGCTACGGGAAATCGTTATCAGTATACCGACGGCTGCCCAAATAACAGAAAATAAAAAATTGATCAAATTTGCAGTAACTGGTCTGCAATTCCTGCAAAGGCTGTGGTCATCAAGAACGGCATGTGGGACTGCTGATTTCAACTGGAAAGGTGTATACGCCAAACTTCACAACCTAATGATTGTAAACTCCATAAACAATTTGCTGCTTCAAAGGTCCGTGATCGAAATGCTTCCCTTTTTGTGCGTCGCATGGAGGAACGCTGTTGGCGAGTCGTTTGCAGATTTAACATTTGTCAATACCATATTGAGGAGACTCATTGTTGTTGCTGACAAAGCGGCAGTAATAGAATCTAGTTCAGCAATTCAAAAATATGCCGTAAGATCTATTGCCCAAATATATATCGAATTTGGTGCCGAAAGGCATTTGGAAGCATTACGACGTTCCATGTCGTATACGGGGGGGATTGAAAAAGAGGCAGACCTGTTGCTTACTACGTAGACTCTTTTAAAAGAGAAGCTCCCGGATATACAATCTCATTGTGAGTATAAATTGGGAACTCCCTTTGGGAATGGACTCATGACCTGTTACCCTCTTTAATACAGTACTGTGAACTATTATAAACCCGACATGCGAGAACAGCAACTCGTGTAACTACCTATACGGCGTAACCAAGAAAATCAGATCGTCCTTGCACGCTTTACTCGAACACAACCTGCTTTCGCTCTTGCAGATATTTCATATAAATTCTAGTTTTAGAAGTTAAAAGCTTAACATATGCCCCGATAGCAACCACAAATACAGGGATAGCTGTCATACTTTGTTCACACGGTACCCAGTAATATAACGGCAAATACAGCAGTCCAGGAGAGACTAGGCCTAAAGACAGATCCACTGCCGCCATAGACCAAAACTCCCGCCGTAGTTGCAGTCTTGGGTGTGACGCTGGGTTCAACAGACATGACTTGAAATGTTTTCGGCAGACCATTTGACCCTTTAGTAGTTGCAGTTGCCGTTGTGACGTGAGAAATACCCGTTCTTTGCTGGTCGTTTGTTTCTGCGATTTCTGTATTCCCACTTCCATTTGGATGAGCAGACTGTTCCGCAGCATTGGCGCCACCACCTAATTGCTGATTATTGAATTCGGGAATGTTTGCTGAACCTGTAACCTGGGTTCCACAGCCCTCAGTACATGTAGAAACAATGGTAGTGGTGTGTGACTCACCCTTTATGTTAACTGGGGTAGAACCCACAGGGAACGTTGTGTGCGTGGCAACAAGTTCGCCGTTAGCCTTGTTGGTAGTGTAGTCGCACACGACAACAGTGGATGTCACTTTGGTGTACTCGAGGGTGGTTTCCGTAGTCGTCTTAAGTGGCATGTCTGCGTGCGATCTTTCGGTTGGTTTTTCCGTGCGCGCTGTTGATATGACCAAACTATCTGTCCTAGATTTGTCCGTGGGGTGTTCGGTTGCCGAGTTGAACACCGCTGTTCCTGTTCTTGATTTCTCAGTGGGGTGTTTTGTTTGCATCTCCTTAGTGGAAGTGGTTCTTCCAGCCGATGAGGTTACAGAAACAGTGCTGTTACTGTACCCCGAGTTGATCGATCTGCGTCCCGACTCAGTGGAACTGGAGGTGGAAGAGGTGCTACCTGACAAAGTCACTGAGTTAGACGATCCAACCGAAAAACGCCGGGACTTGGAAGAGGGAGCAGATGAGGGACTGACCAAAGATTTGCTCACGTCAGATACCGACGACAAAGGGGAACCCGACGACGGATGCATAGAGGACAGAGCCAAGTCACTACTCAATGAAGTTTGAGAAGAACCGGATACCGATGAAGTAGCACTAGAACTGATCCCTGTAGAAAAGTGTGACGAAGGAGTTATTGACACACTCCCACTTGATGAGTGTAGTCTCGACGATGCAACACTGCTGCTCACCAGCGAGGTGCGCGATGAATGGGACAGAGGCAAACTCACACTGGAGGAGCGGTGGCTTGATGGATTTACACCAATAGACGTTGAAAAGGTCGTCGAGTATACAGTGCTCCCAAAACCACAAGTCCCGTTCTCCTCGATTCTTGAATAGGAGGTAACATATTTTACAGCGAGTGTACCGCCCAGTACTTCAGTGGTGGTTTTCGGTTCTGGGACGGGAGAGAAGGGACCCTTGAATACTAAAGCAGTGTTAATAAATGCTTGTCCCTGAATAATGTAAGTCATAACTTTTTGTGTTAAGTCGCATGGCGTCACTAATTCATCTAGGTCCCTTATCGTAATAACTGTATCCCCTATTTTGACAATCACGTTTCCTTCTTGTACAGTTGCATTCGCATTGGAAACTGAGAAGCCAAGAAAAAGTATCATGGAACTGTTTAGTCCATGCACGGAAGCACTGGAACTTCCAGCAGCGTTTGTTACTAAAACTGAGTCTTTCAAGATGATGTTCTGACTTTCACAGTATTGTGACGAATACAAGGCTAACACCCCATTTGTTATTTCTATTGTTCCAGATCCTTGCAACTCCCCCTGAACCATGAACGTTTCGTGACCACCAATATTCGCCATTGTTGAGTTAAATATTGGTGACAAACCATTTACACTTATGAGACCGTCGTTCACGGCTGGGATACCGGGTGGATTTATAATTACAAACCCGAATAATGAAATGTTACTATGGTTCTCAGTATATATTGCGCCCTTGTTCATGAAACCTTGTGAAATCTGCATCGTGCACCCTGTGTCTTGAGCCGTTTCACCGTTGCCTATTAGGTACAGGCGCCCTGAGTTAAAAAAGGTTTTGCAGTTCAAATTTGGAAGGTTGAAAAAATAGAACTCTGCTGTACCTGTAATGTTGACAGATGAAGCAGTAGCATCGAATAACGAATTGCCGCAGGTGGTCGCGTTAAATACAAAATTACCGTAGACGTTTAAATCGTTGTTGAACGTATAGCATCCACCAGTCAGGGTTAAACTGCCACCTTTCTCCACTGTTACGTTACCGTTGAATACATGATCTCCGCTTAGCGTAACGTTATCTGTTACAACCAGTCCATCGGTTATTGTCTGTGCTAGAATTGCGTGCAACAGAAAAACCGTCGCCAGTAACACTGTTTTGAAGTTTCCAAGCATCTTGGGGGTATGGTCCGTTGGTATTCCAACACGCTATGGAGAATGAGATGCACCACATTTCCCTGTTTATATAAGAATTGGGAAAGGATATCCCACTCCATTTGGACTACCTCGTCCCACGGGATCATACGATTTGTTAAGCACTCGGCAAACCCACGTCTCCCTCCCTGCAGGAAAATACAGCGAACTGAACAGAGAATTGGAATTCCTCTATCGTGCGTTATTTAATTGCTATATGTCCCAAAAGGGAAATATGGTCCTGTTCGGGAAATATGCAACACCTTTTTGGTTTCCTGTCACTGAAACGGCAGAGGACGCGAAAAGAACAGAGGAGCAAACAGCATGCATCGTCTCCTGGTAACACCCGTCGCATGAGAACTGTCTCGAGTGGTGAACTGCGTGGTTACCTGAAGATACTTGAAGCTTCTTATGTATATTATATTTTTTTTATAGGGGAAACACCTTGAGGAAAGTACATTCGTGAAAATGAAATATACTGAACATTGTATAATGACATCTCGCGTGCTAGGTTAGAAAATAATCAGCTAGTCCCTCTCCTTCAGCTCCATTGAGCTTCTTGCTTCCCCAATGTATATTGTTTGATCACTCCAGGGGCCTTGTGTACGGCCCTTTTGGTCAAACCTTCAGCCCAGATCTCTAACCCCCCTCCCTCGAAGCGGAAAAGGGCGATTTTGTCATGCCCTGAACTCTTTTCGGTCATTCAAACCACGGTACAGTGACACTTGAATAGCACGGTACTGGATAACAAGATATTGTTCTGTTTAGTTTTTGCTAGCGGTTTAAATCTAAACGTTTAAGTTACGATCATGTATTCGAAGGAATCTTAGCGCAGAGTTGCCAGGGCAAGTAGTTGTGCCAACCTGAGCTTAGTACTGTATACGTATCCCAGTGCTGAAGGCCTCAATGTTATAATTGCAAGCTCAATATAAGACAGATATGATCAATAGCGATGCTGTGTTATTAGCCAATGGTTAAGAAACAAAAACTCCCTCTTGCAATATCTAGATATCACACCGTCACGAGATGCTGTATATGTTCCATGGAAATACAACAAGCAATATATTATTATTCTAAATGTGGCATTGATCTTTCCGATTCTACAATACTATCCCGTCCACAGAACTTGGCCCCTTGCACACCTAATTATGGCAGAAACACCACTCCTCTCCGTTCCTGCCATGATATCTTCGACCAAATAATACTGTATAATATAAAATGCTGTCAAGACACAGGATGGTTGTCCACAGTACTACTCTAGATTCATGTCTGCCATTTTGACCATCTTTACCTTAACATTGTAAACAAATTCGGAAGCGGTGTTCATGTTGCTATAATGCATTCAATTCAACTTGCCGTGAACACGACTTTAAAGTGAGAAGCACTCTGTTTGAAATTGTTAGGAGATTTTGTGAAAATAACTGATTAACCAATAATCATAGCAAAGTACAACCGAGTCTTACGCTAACAGACTTATAAGGTGAAATATTCAAGAGTTACAAGATTATTTAAACAGTTACAGATACATAGAGAGGTGGCATACTCTATTCACACAGTGCTCAGTAATAGAACAGCAAACACAGCAGTCCACGATAGACTAGGTCTGAAAACAGATCCACTTCCACCGTAGACTGAAACACCCGCCGTGGTAGCAGGTCTTGCTGAAACGCCCGAACCGGCAGACACAACTTTGGGTGTTGGTGGAATATCATTTGATTCACCAGTAGTCTCTGTTGCAGATGTGATTTTGGGAGCAGGGATGCTCGTACCCGGTTTGCCGTCGGTTTCCGTATTCCCACTTCCGTTTAGACGGGCCGGCTGTTCCGCAGCATTGGCACCACCACCTAATTGCTGACTATTGAATTCGGGAATGTTTGCTGAACCTGTAACCTGGGTTCCACAGCCCTCAGTACACGTAGAAATAATGGTAGTGGTGCGCAGCTCACCCTTCATGTTCGCCGGGGTAGAACCGACAGGGAAAGTTGTGCGCGTGGCAACAATTCCACCATTGGCCTTGCTGGTGGTGTAGTCGCACACGACAACGGTCGATGTTACTTTGGTGTACTCCAGGGTACTTTCCGTAGTCGTCTTGAACAGTGCGTCTGTTTGCGATCTCTCGGTTGGTTTTTCCGTTCCCGCTGTTGACATGACCAAGCTGCCTGTTCTGGATTTGTCCGTGGGGTGGTCAATTACTGTTGACGACTTAGACACCACTGTTCCTGTTCTTGATTTCTCAGTTGGGTATTCAGTTTGGGTCTCTTTAGTGGAAGTGGTTCTTCTCACTGACGATGTCGCCGAAACAGTGCTGTTACTGTACCCCGAGTTGATCGATCTGCGTCCTGACTTAATGGAACTGGAGGTGGAAGAGGTGCTATCAGACAAGGTCACTGAGCTAAACGATTCAACTGAAGAGCCTTGGGGCATACCACTAGTTGACTCTTTTCCTGCGTCAGTAGAAACTGATAATGATGATGACCTCGATTTCGGTTCGATGGCAGAACTGGCAACTGACGAAGCATGTCCACCGGACGAAGAGAATGTGATGGATCTAGTCGAAGAAGACAGTATTTCACTCGACAACCCATAGGCGGATGATTGAACACTGCTGATCACTGAACCATGAGACGAGCTTGATCCAGAAAGTTGAATACTGGAACTACTCACGAGAGAAACCTGAGATGACGTAAAAGCGATATAACTCTTGCTGGACAACCCTCGACTCGACGAAGCAACACTGCTGCTACTCACTACCGAGGTACGGGATGAATGGGACTGAGACGACCTCGCACTGCTGCTAGTCAACACCGAGGTACGGAAAGAATGGGAAACAGATGAACTCACACTGGAGGAGCGATGACTAGACGGATTTGCACTGATAGACGTCGGAAATGACATCGAGTACACAGTGCTCCAGAGCCCACACGTCCCGATCTCAGGGTTTTCCCAATTGTATACGGTGACGTACCTTACTGCCAATGTACTATCCACTACCTCTGTGGAGGTCTTGTCTTCGGGAGTAGGAGGAGCTTGACCGTTGAACAATAATGCAGGGCATGTCACTGTTGTTCCTCCAGCAGTGTAGGAAATATCTTTTTCTACTAAGCTGCATGGTGTGATCAAATTATCGCTGTCCCATATTGTAGAGTAAAAACCATTTAAATTGAAAGACAGTCTCCCATTTTGTACAGTTGCGTTTAAAGCGGTACCTGGAGCGAGCTGATTGAAAGCAACAATTGAGCTGCTTAATCCTTGCACCACAAAATTACTATAGGAATCCGAATCAAGGACTAGAACCGAGTTTTTCACGACTAAGTTAGAACCTGGCATATTCGTAAAGGAATCAAATCTGAGAACCCCATTTTCTACCTCTATTGTTCCAGTTCCATCCACCTCGTTGTAAAGATATATCTGGATAGCATCGTCCGCATTCACCGTCGTTGAATTAAATGGTGGTGATTGACCCTTCGCAGTTATGAGCCCGTCGTTAACTATTGGGACCATACTGTAAGCCGAGTTAATTTGAAGCAATGTCATTGCGCGGTTACCGGTGCGTTCTGTAGATATTGTGCCCTTGTTCAAAAAACTTTGATAACCCCAAATACGGAACTGGACACTGCTACCGTTCAAGGATCCTAGGTATAGGTACCCGGAGTTAATAAATGTTTTGGGGTCAAATTCTATAAATCCGGAAAGGTAGAACTCTGCTGTACCAGTAATATTGACTGATGAGACAAAAGGATCGAATAACGAACTGCCGCAGCTGTCCGCGTCAAATACAAGATTACCGTAGACGTTCAAATCATTATTGAACTGATAGCATCCGCCCGTCAGGGTTAAACTGGCACCTTTCTCAACGGTGACGTTACCATTGAATACACGACCTCCACTCAACGTAACGTTATCAGTCACAACCAGCCCATCTGTTACCGCCTGAGAGAGAACTGTATGTAACAGACAAAATATCGCCAGTAGCACTATTCTGAAGTTCCCGAGCATCTTGGGGGTCTGGTTCGTTGGTCTTGCAACACGCGGTAGAGAGCGACATGCACCATATTTCGCTGCTTATATAGCATTTGGATGAGGCAGTACTATTTTTGCCAAACTTCTCCCTCCCGTAGAATCATACGATTTGTTAAGCTCTCTGGGGCCATCTCCCCACGACTCTTTCCTGCAGGAAAGTACAGCGATTCAGAACTGAAAAGCGGGAAATGGCATTCCTCTCTCGCGCATTTTATTCCTCTTTATGTCCCAAAAAGGAAACACAGTCCAGTTCTGGAGATATACGACATTTTCTGGTTTCCTGTCACTGAAACGGCGGAGGACGCGAAAAGAAACAGCAGATGCAGACAGCATGCATCGCCAACTGGCGACAGGAGTTGCCCGGGAACTGTCTCAACTGCTTAATTATGTAGTTGGCTGATATTTTTGATGGTTCTCACCCAGGTCTATTTGTTTTGCGGGAACCCTCTACGTGAAATTACCTTCGAGACAGACCGAACACTCTATGCACATATGAAATGCTGGTCTGGACAAAAACAAAACTAGCTGTTCTACTTCCCCCGTATTGAACTCTTTATTTCCCAGTGCACCTAGTTTGAATATTCCCAAGTCCTGGTGCCTAGCATTATTCGGCAAACCTTCAGCCCAAATCTCAAACTCGCTGAGGTGGAAATGGAGATTCTGGTCACGCAACAGATCCTTTCCGGAATGGGAGGCGGCATCAAAATAAGCCTGTATAAATAAGTTGTGGAACCCCCCCTCCCCCCCCTTGGGAATGGACCCATAATCCGTTACCCTATGAAATACAGTATTGTGAATTATTATATTTCCGACATGTGTGGAGCACCCTCGAGACATGCGGATGGCCCGTTGTCCGGAAAATATCTAAACCGCAACGTATCTGCGCCGTCATCCTTCAGGACCGTCTCTGAATCCGGGACCCAACGAACAAAAACTAGACATATTCAAGCAAGTACAGCTGATACAATTCGTATAACTACGTATACGACGTAAATAAGAATATCAAACAGTCCTTGCACACTTCACTCAATACAACCTGCTTTAGCTCTTACATAGACTTTGAAGCAAAAAATTAAAAAGTTACAAAAATGCATTAGAATGTTACACATATCACATGAGTGAACGAAAGGCGATATTGGAAATATCATATTTTGTTCATATGGTACCCAGTAAAAGAACCGCAAATACAGCAGTCCAGGAGAGACTAGGCCTAAAGACAGATCCACTGCCGCCATAGACCAAAACTCCCGCCGTAGTTGCAGTCTTGGGTGTGACGCTGGGTCCAACAGACATGACTTGTAGGGTTGTCGGCAGACCATTTGCCCCTCTAGTAGTTGCAGTTGCCGTTGCGACGTGGGAAATACCCGTTCCTTGCTGTTCGTTTGTTTCTGCGATTTCTGCATTTCCACTTCCATTTGGATGAGTAGACTGTTCCGCAGCATTGGCACCACCACCCAAATGTTGATTGTTGTAAGCTGGATTGTTTGTCTGGGTTCCGCAGCTTTCGCTGCATATAGAAACAATGGTAGTGGTGTGTAACTCACCCTTCATATTCGCTGGGGTAGAGCCGACAGGGAACGTTGTGCGCGTGGCAACAATTTCACCATTGGTATCGCTGGTGGTGTAGTCACACACGACAACGGTGGATGTTACTTTGGTGTACTCCAAGGTACTTTCCGTAGTCGTCTTGAACAGTGCGTCTGTTTGCGATCTCTCGGTTGGTTTTTCCGTGCCCGCTGTTGAAATGACCAAGCCGCCTGTCCTAGATTTGTCCGTGGGGTGTTCAATTACTGCTTTCGACTTGAGCACCGCTGTTCTTGTTCTTGATTTGTCAATGGGGTGTTCAGTTTGCGTCTCCTTCGCGGAAGTGGTCTTTTCAGCTGATGGGGTTACAGAAACAGTGCTGTTACTGTACCCCGAGTTGATCGACTTGCGTCCCGACTCAGTGGGACTGGAGGTGGAAGAGGCACTACCGGACATGGTCATTGGGTTAGATGAGCCAACCGAAGAACGCTGGGACTTGGAAGAGGGAGCAGATGAAGGATTGGTCAAAGATTTGCTCACGTCAGATATCGACGATAAGAGGGAACCCGACGACCAATGGACAGAGGACAGAGCCGAGTCACTACTCAATGAAGCCTGTGAAGAGCCCGATACTGAAGGAATAGCGTTGGAACTGCTTGTAGCAGAGGGGTATGACGACGGAATAATTGAGGCGCTCCCACTGGATGAGTGGTGTCTCGACGACGCAACACTGCTGCTGCTCACTACCGAGGTGCGGGATGAATGGGACACAGACGAACTCACACTGGAGGAGCGGTGGCTTGACGAAGCTGCACTGATAGAAGTCGAAAATGTCGTTGAGTACACAGTGCTCCCAACCCCACACGTTCCATTCACCACATTTCTTGAGTAGGATGTGATGTGTTCTACTGCCAGCGTACCGCCCAGTACTTCTGTTGAGGTTTTCGGTTCCGGGACGGGAGAGAAGGGACCATTGAACAATACTGCAGGGATTATAGTTTGTAGTCCCAGAAAAATGTAGGTCATATTTTTTTGTGTCAAGGTGCAAGGCGTCACTACATTATCCAGGTCCCTTATCGTAATAGTTGAATCCTCTATTTTGACAATCACATTTCCAGTTTGTACTGTTGCATTCAAATTGAAAAGTGGGAGGTAAGGAAAAACTATCATGGAACTGTTTAGTCCATGCACGGAAGCACTGGAATTTTCGTTAGGGTACGCAAATAAAACCGAGTCTTTCAAGACGATGTTCTGGCTTTTTGAATATTGTGAAGAAGCGAGGCCTAACATTCCATTTATTATATATATTGTTCCAGATCCTTGCAACTCCCCCTGAATGGCAATCATAGATATACCGTCGATATTTACCGATGTTGAATTAAAATGTTTTGATTGATCACTCGTAGTTATGAGTCCGTTGTTGACAACAGTTCCGCCGTTTTGATTATTAATTATGCACGTCACGATTGTGGATTTACTAGTGTTTTCGACAGTAATTATACCTTCGTTCTTGAAGAGTTGTGAAATAGAGAACGTATAATCTACCTCGATGGCAGGGTCATTGTTAATGCTTAGATATATGTTCCCTGAATTAAAAAATGTTTTGGCACTCAATTGTACAACGATGGAAGAGTAAAACTCTGCTGTACCAGTAATGTTGACAGATGAAGCGGTAGGATCGAATAACGAAGTACCGCAGCTGTTCCCGTCAAATAAAAAATTACCGTAGACGTTCAAGTCGTCGTTGAATTTATAGCATCCGCCCGTCAAGGTTAAACTGCCGCCCTTCTCCACTGTTACGTTACCGTTGAACACACGATCGCCGCTCAACGTAACGTTATCAGTTACGACCAACCCATCGGTTATTGTCTGCGTGAGAACTACGCGCAACAGAAAGGCAATCGCCAGCAGCACTATTTTGAAGCTTCCGCGCATCTTGGGGGTATGGTCCGTTGGTATTTCAACACGCTATGGAGAATGAGATGCACCATATTTCCCTGTTTATATAAGAATTGGGAAAGGATATCCCACCCCATTTGGACTACCTCGTCCCATGGAATCGTACGATTTGTTAAGCACTCGGCAAACCCACGTCTCCCTCCCTGCAGGAAACTACAGCGAACTGAACAGAGAATTGGAATTCCTCTATCGTGCGTTATTTTATTGCTATCTGTCCCAAAATGGAAACGTAGTCCCGTTCGGGAAATATACAACACCTTTTTGGTTTCCTGCCACTGAAACGGCGCAGGACCCCGAAGGAACAACATATGGGGCCGGAGTTGTCCCGAGACCTGTCTCGAATGTTGGACTGTGTAGTTGGGTCTCTCCTCTATCGAATTCTTTATTTCCACGGTGTGCATTGATCCATCACTCCCAAGATCCGGTTTGTTGCAGTATTTGACAAATCGTGGGTCGAGTTTTCTAAGACCCCGGAAGTGGAAAACGGAGATTTTGTCGCGTGATAAACTCTTTTGGGAATGGAACAGTTTTTGGTAGAGAGCTTTTCTAAAAACAGTTAAATCGCGACCCTGCATATGTGGAATCTTAGGGTGCAGCCACCAAGGTGCACTGTTGTGGATGAGTAATTTACATAAGTCTCGTAACACGAGAAATCAAGCAATAAGCTGTCTGGTAAACTAAGAACACCGTACCTCACTCCAAAATTATCAGCGTAGTGCAATACTGTATCAGAATTTTACACAAGGAACCAAATTTACCCCCAGTAAAATGATAACTGGCAGTTAATTCACCTCCCGTGATCCAAGCCCAAACTTGGTCATCCCCCTGTGACAGCACAAGCCGAGACACAGTAACTAAGCTACATCAGATACAAAACCATGCTTATGTAAGAGCTAAAGTAGGTTGTGCTTAATTAAAGTGTGTCAGGACGCTGATATTGTGTATTTACGCCGTATACGTAAAATATGTAGTTATATCAGTTATGCTTGCTTGTCTAAGCTTCGTTCGTTAGTTGGGTCCTGCATTTCGAGACGGTCTTGAAAGATGTCGGTGCAGATACCTTGCGGTTTATATATGTTCCGGATACTGGGCCATCCGCATGTCTCGAGTTCGTATACTCGCATGTCGGGTTTATAATAGTTCACAGTACTGTATTAGAGAGGGTAACGGGTCATGAGCCCATTCCCAAGGGGAGTTCCCAATTTATCCTCACAATTCATTCTGACACCATTTTATATTTAGTTTGGACTTTGTAAACAAACTACTAAAAACTTGAAACCTCCGGGACTTATTAATAAAAAATAAATAATAAATAATCTCTTCAAAAACATGCCACCATTATACTTATTTTAGCTACTCTTACCCAATTCTCTAACACAATTATGCAATCCTTTATTATTATTTCATCATCGGCATTACGCCTCATAACAGTAGAATATTAAAATTTATACTTACAAAAAAAATAGGTTATTCTTCGATCGGTGGTTGAGATAAAGCTGCCTCCAACCGTTCCAATGCATTCCTAGTACGTTCAGCGTTGTGAATATCAATATCGAGTGAGTAGCCATTGGGTAGTGCCATTCCTGCGTACAATTCATTTAGATCTTGAAGTAGGGCGTTCTCAAATTGCTTTTCGTCAAGTGGAAATCGGGTAGCAAAGAGTCGTGTCAGTTTATTCGACGTATACGATTGTGGAGTGGTACAGTACATTTTCCGAACTCCTGCCAGTAATTGGAATAAAGGTACACATTTATGGCCCTCTAATATACTGCTTATATCTTTAGGAAGAATCCAAATGTTGGGTGATGTGTAAAAGTCATATCCAAATGCCTGAAGAAAATGATACAGGTAATAATAAAGCAACGAAGGCATTTCTTTCATGGAATTGTTTTGCAATAGTAGACGATAATCTCTTATGGTAAACTGGAACTTGAAGTTGGGAGAGTTTTTCAATTGTTTAAATAGGATAAATTTGGAAAACTTTGTCGACGTGGAGAGGTTGGCAGTTCTAAAAAGAGTGTGCAATCCAGGATAACTAATCGTATTCACATTACTAGCATCCATTAAGCTCAAGTTATAAATCGGGCTCTGTACGAGGTACTCGAGGAACAGCAAACTTTTGCCGTACTTTGAGTTTTGAGCTAAGTACAGAAACATGCTATTGAGAATCATGACCTTCAGTTGTTGTTCACCTGGGGTGTTGTTCAATTTTTTACCAATATTTTCAAGCGATTGGAACATTTCTTCCAAGTTTGGTTGCGACTGGGTTAATTTAAGGTTCATGATGCTCGTATTCCGAATATCAGAAAGGGGATAGTTTGAAGTCATTACTTTGTTCTTTAGATCAAATACGTACTCTTCGAAATTCTTGTTTGCGATATCCTTGACGTTCCAATTATAAAAGCGGGCTACAACATCATTTGGATATAATTTCTGTAACGTTGTAAGCGTATCATCAAAAGCATTTTTTTCACAAATACAAACGATTTCAGATAGATCATGGTCCTGTAACCGGACATTCCATTTTGCGTCTAAAATCTCAATCAGTTTCCTAGCACACAGTTCCGAATTGGAAAGAAGTAGGTATTTGGCTGTTCTGATAAAGGTGGGATAAAACAGATTCATAACTTCTGGGTCCACCATATGTCTACGGTACCGAAAAAGACCACCGGTTAACTCACTTTCCAATTTGTGGACTTGATCTGTTTCAGTGAAGAAGGAAATGTAGGAAATGTCTGTCAGTATCTTACGCATCGTATTCGAAACATGGGTATTATTCGCGTGTGTTTCTTCTATTATTCCGATGAGCCTATCGAAGTAAGAAATCGACTGTGTTTTTGTTACTACGACGGAGCATTTGTAAAGTGTCTCAATCTTCAGGCGCATTCTAGTAATTTTGGTGTAGTTCTCAAGTAAACGCAAAGTAAATTTGGCAAGAATTAACAGGTCATCTCCCGGACTCATTGACAGAGACATTCGATAGAGCATGTTAGCCAATTCGTTGTAAAACTCAATGGGCATCTGTCCTGTCTCACTTGCCTCGATCTCCTTATTATTTTGAGATATCCAATGGACTTTCGAACTTTGGATCCTGTTCAATAGCGTAAAATACAGGGCGTGATTTTCATTCCTTCTAAGATTCTGTAGCGCTTTCAGGATTACGGGTATGCTCAATGTTACCAATTTATTAGATCGATGCGTGCGCTCAGATAATGAGTTTTTGATCCACGTATCCGTGATAGACACGGTGTTGAACTCTGGCATCCCTTTCGACGAGACAATCCGTTTGCTTGATAGTAGATCATTAGCAATCTTCCCTAAATCAGTTTGCAGGTATCTTCGTATGTTCACGATCATTGGACAGTGGCCATCAAGCTACATATAATGTATCAATCTGAACCGATGAGCAATGGTGACTGTGCAGCAGAAAACATTTGTGTATGGGCGATTTGGGAAATAAAGAAAAAAGGTAAAAAAAAAAAAGAGGTGTCTCAATCATAAACATTTGTAGTAGTTCACAGTCAAATACGTTGTCTCTTGTTAGTGGCGATTGTTCTTTGAACTACTACTGACTTGGGCAGTTTGCGTTTCCATGTTTCTTTGTTCTCAGGATTTGTTGTTGAGGCCGCTTTTGCACTGTCACTCATTGTAAGAATTTTCCGTTTATAGATTTGTTGCAGTTGTGCCTCGTGTTTTTGTATCCAAGGGTGGGACAAAGCAATATCACTGTCCGCCCTATCTTCTACGCTAACTTTCAGTAAACATTTGACGAAGTCCTTGGCCTGTTGAGAGACCTGTGCCCAGTGTTTGATTTTGAAGTTAAGATAACCCATCTTTGCGTTTGCAATGATGGATTTTTCCGTCCCATCGCCGTAGAAGGGGGAAACACCAGTAAGCATGATATGTGTTATGACACCTAGCGACCACAGATCGCATTTCTTGTTGTACCCGATTTTATCCTGTTCCAATGTGGCCGCTCTTGAAAAGGATTGGTACATCTTCCGGTTCGCCTTGAACCCAACCTCTGGGGCACAGTATTCCGGAGTCCCCACAATCGTGTGCATTCTGGTTACTTTAGAAGTCAAATGTTTGGCGATCCCAAAGTCAGCTAGGACTATCTTTGTGCAAGGTTCCGGCGACTGCAAAAGAATGTTATCCAGTTTCAGGTCCCTATGGACGATTCCCTGGTCGTGCAAGTATTTCAAAGCGTGTAATATTTGGTAAACGAACAGCAACGACTCTGTTTCTGATATCGAGGTCAGACAATCGCCCTTCGCCAAGTACGAGAACAGATCGCCTCCTGGAATCAAATCCTGGAAAATGTACAGATTGTCATTGAGGTCGTTGAATGTCCTATGCACTCTAATGATGTTTGGATGATTCAAACTGAGGAGTATCTTGGCCTCTTTGTCCAGCTTATTCGGTTTCAGTTTTATTATCTTGACAGCAAAACTTTGCCTCATTGTTTCAGAGACTGCCTCATGCTGTGCGGTTTTCTGACACACAAGAACGTGCCCAAATGTACCATTTCCAATAACTTTGGGCAGGATCTCCCAGTTACCGACGGTTTTTTGGATATGTAAATGCGAGTAAACATCGTAATTCAGTACCTCCTTGAAATTGGACCGAAATTTGAAAACAATCCTCCCCGTACAACCAGCATTGCTGGGCACTGCGGGCCACAAATCAACAATATCATCGTTCCGTAACGGATAGGCAACATTCTTTGCCAATGTGACACCGTTCACCGTAGTCCCATTTAACGAGGTGTCTCTGATGTAGAAGATGGGTATACTCTCCTCGTCAAACACAGTTACCCACAGTGTACAGTGGACCGCAGATATGGCTGGATCATTCAAAACCAGCGTACATTCCTTCGTGTGTCTCCCTATCTTCATTAACGAGTGTCTCAGAATGGGGAACTTCTGATTCTCGGCAGCCAACGGGCCGCCTTCAACAACTTGTAGAAACCCCAGCTCTTGTTCCATTCCTAACACACACACACACACAGTTACTAGGAGGATTACCAAAAGCAGCCGCTCTACTTTCAGATGGGCGGCTCTTCTACTGTATACTGTTTCTATTAAATATTGACGTTTTGATATTTTTAGCCGCTTTTACATTCAAGAAGGTATCGTTTTGAAATAGTCCCCCGACAAGAACGTCTTCTGGAGCTGCTATATCTGATACAGCTGCAATGTGTGTAGTGCGGGACACACAGTAACCTGACTACTCCCCGTCTAAGTCCACTCTTCCCAGCGGACCTCCAAAACACCTGAAATGAACCGGATAGAGATGCGAAAGTTGCACATTTCACAAAGCTCTACAGTTTTACCTCATTGATAATTAATATATGGACGGCTACAACCTACTACTGGTACCCTCGTGGAGCTGGTCTGGTATACCAAGTGACCGCCCAGTGCTGTCCCCGCGGTGTATGTATGGCTCCCCCTAAACTTCTACTCAAAACCGGGTAACAACACACGGCTGCTACAATCCCCCCCCAATGCGCAGGTTCAGACGTCTGCTGGTCACGTTTCTGCTGGAGCTTGGGTAAGTGACTTGAAGAAGGCTCCCCCACCGTACCTTTGATACAGCGAAAGTGTTGTACTTACACCTGCAGGCATCCTCACAGTAACAATTGCTAGAAAGTGGAAAATGGCTGCTGACGAGTTAGTAAGGGAACCGGAGACTCCGCTTCATGCGGAGCCCAATGAACAACTGGATTTGAACGCTGTACAGGAGCTGGACGAACAGGACATCGCAGACCTCGATTTGGGCCCGACTTTTGACGAGAGTCTGCCCCCGAGCGCTAACACAAGCTCTGTACGGCTGCACGACGCCCAGTTCGACAACGCGAATGACTTCAAACCGAGGATAAATGTCGGCTCGCCCTTCTCCTCCTCTTTCGCTGAGACAAACAGCAAGAATAATAGCAAGACAGGGGCGGCCCCCGTCATTAGGAGAAGGCTGTCGATGTCGCAACAGTCCAAGTTCATAAGCTACGTGGATCAAAGGTTTATGGACATCCAGAGAAAATTCGTACAATCAAGAGGGCTGAATAACAAGACTGGTTACAAATCTCTCGACCCGCTCTTGAGGGATATCAAATCTTTAATCGATTTCATATGGTACTCCATCGATAACGAACCGAATACAGACAGTCTGTTGCAATTGGCTGCCAACGAGAACGACGACAACGAGAACGAGGGAGACAGCGGGAACTCCAGAAGGGACCACAGTTCGGCTCTACACAACCACTCCGCTAACCAGTCTTCCAATTCAGGATTTGGCCAAGCGTCGTATCTCATCAGGATAGCGGATGACATGCTCGATTACATCGAGAAATTCCATATCGACGCCACTGACCATCTGACTATATCGAAAGTGTTCAAACTGTTCTTCATAATGGATAGGATATTTGCCAAGTTGATAAATGGCGTCACCGCAAACAACATAAAACTCAATAAGACTGACATGATTCGGTTTTCAGGAATTGCCCAACGATCGAGGGTCAAGTTGCCCATATATTTTGAAAAGCTTGGTGTCCAAGGGTACCATTACGAACTGAGTAAAATATACGAGGAGAGTTTGGAAATGTGCACATGCTCGTAATGACTTAAATGATCATATATTTACTGTATACCTGTACGTAGATATGTGTGGTGTAATAAACGGGTATTAATTGTTCAATGTTTAAATACTTCCACACGGTTGCGTGTTCACTTCATGTTCTCAAATGGATTGGTCGCAGGCGGTTGCTGAGGTGTCAGTAGAGGCACGTGTGTGTTACTGTTGATTTGGTACTGCTGCTGTTGGAACTGATGTTGGACCTGTTGCGGAACTGACTGCTGCTGCTGATGCGCCTGTTGTTGCTGGTGTACTTGTGGCGTATGTTGGTGCTTTTGTAACTGCGCAGCGGTCACAGACACACTTTTATAGGAACTCAGGTCCAGAATAACAGTAACATCCTTCGTTATCTTGGCCAAGGAAGCCAAATTAGGTCGTATGTCGTTCAAACTAGGTAAGTCTGACATCACACTTTTGGTGTTTCCCAAGATCATAATGATAGACTTTAGAAAAGCATTTATCTTTTCCCATGTCCTTAGTTTCTCCGCTTTGCTCAAGTATCTCTCAGTGATCGCAGGCTCGCCGGAGAGCAAAAGATCCAACCTATCGTTTAAAGACTTCGACAACTCCATGGCTTGCCAGCACGTGTCAGTCAATTCCCTGATCTTAGTGGAAAGGGAATCGGTTAGAATTTGTTGTCCGTTACTACTCGCTACTGCAATCTTTGAAATCTCACTCGTAAGATGGTTGTATACTACACTAACCATCTTAACAACGTTAGTAAGCATCTGGTATAGCTGAATGTCTATGTTTTGTTGGGCTTCGTCAACAATCTTGATAGATTCGTTGCCTTCGTTCATGGAATTGTCCGTGGTGCCCTTCTCTGCCGTAACAGGGGAGTTGGCTGAGACGGTGCCAACCTTGGTTCTCGTCGAGTCAGAGGAGCCAGACATGTTTGTAGTAGTCCCATTAATACCACTCTTACCCTCTTGAGCGTGTTCGTAATCACCCTCACTTGCTTGGCTATCCTGTCGCTGGTACAACGAGATGCTGCTTAACCTTGCCGGATAGCTACCATTGCTTTGTACTGAAGTTGTCGAATGGTCATTTGCCCGCACAGCACTTGAGTTTCCGTCTACAACTGTATGACTCGTACCACCTGTATTTATGGAGCTTGCTGCAGAGCTTGTTGAAACATCGCTTTTTTGACTTATAGGAGTCATCGACTGTCCATTATTGGACCCATTTGTGGTGTTGGCATTTACATGTGTGTTCAGACTCATAATATTGGACAACGACTTTGTCGTTTCAATGTTGCTATTTGGAGATGATATTGCAGACCCTGTCGCTACTACGTTAGAGGACAACGATGAGGGGAGCTTTGTTTGCAGGGTATGACTACGTCTTCTAGGTTTGTTCATCATGCCTTCGACGCTCGGGTTTGTCGCGCCAGGTTCGCCACTAATTACTGGAGAATAGCTGCCAGTCGAGTACATGTTTATTGCTGAATCGTTCCTCTTTAACGTGTGCTTCCTAGCAGAGTTTTTCTTCGGGGGTGGACCACCTGAACTGATAAAACACCAGGAGTTATATATCTCACTGTAAGAGCATAGTAATGTCATATAGAACATCCTGATAAAGCAGAGATCATCTTCTGCGAAAAATGCCTCGAAGTTTTTTCTCAGGCACGATATGATTTGTTTGAAGATGGTTGTAATGGTAATGCAAAGTTTGATCATAGCTTGGTCGTTAAAATCCTTTTGAGTTTCAGCCTGCTGTAAAAATTCAACTAAATTATCGATGTGAGACCGAACTGAGTACAGCAAGGTAACAATGTTCACAGCAATCGACTTTTCTTTACAGAATGAAGCAATCTTTCTTATTACTTGCTGACATTCAGTAAAACTAAATAGTAATTTCCTGCAGGCAACCACAAGTTCAGAATGGGACACTTTATAGTGTTCGTTTATGACAGACTCTTCGGAAAGTACCGATAGCCTTTTGAAATAGTCGTTGTATTTGGTGTGGTTATAGAGTTCAGTGCTGCCGCTGGTATCGTTCTCTATTTCGGAGTTATTGGTAGACAGACTATCGTTGTTAGCTGTGTTTGCTCCTTGTCCTGAGTTTGGAGAGCCCGTACTGATAAAACCCATTCTCTTTGATGCTTTAGTAAATTTCTCCTGGTGTAAAGAGGAAAGATTCGCGGTGACCCCATTGTTGGGGTTATTTGCAGCTGTAGGTATCGAAGTTGTGGACTGTTGTTGGTGTGAACGAATCTGTTCTGGATGATCCTCAAAGTACCGTTGTAGTGCTAGGGCCCAATATTCGTCCTTAGGAATACTCGCATTTGTTGGTGTATACTTCTGGACAAGCTCCAGTTCATCTGCAGGGATGTTGTTACCATCGATATCGAGCATCTCCAGCTTTTGCAATCGGACTACATTTCGGAGATCCCAAATGGAAACTATTCTGTTATTCTTCAAAGACAGCACCTTCAAATGTTTGGTCCACACAGGCGGTATATCATCGGGCAGGGACTTGATTTTGTTTGATGAAAGGTCCAGTATCTCCAGCTTGGGACAGCTGTAGAGCGAAACAGGTATCTCTCTGAAGTTGTTACAGTTGAGGTCCAAGTACCGTAGATTCTTTAAATCGGCAAAACTTGAAGGTAAAGTGGTTAGACTATTCTTTCTCAGCGATAGCCTCTCTACCGGTTTCAACGCAGCAATAGTCGAAGAGGTAAGAGACTCCAGTTCCAACGAAACCAGTTTCACGCTATTGCCACTGTTCAACTCTTTAGAAATCAGAGCCTCCAGTTCATTGGAGTGTTCTGTTTCACCTAAACCATTCATGACGGTATATTATGACAGCCTTAAGAACGTCCCGACTGTCTAAGATATCAGTTTTACCAATAACTTAGTCTCCGTAGTCTTCGACGATGTTCTGTTAATCAACTTTTCATTTTTTTTCCAGAATATAATCTACATGAACAGATCAAGGCTAAGGTTTGTAAACGTTTCGCCGTTAGCCGGTCTGTGGGGTGACGACGACCTGGCTACAGTTCCCGTTTGACCTACTTGCCAGTGAATTGATGTATCAAGAGTTGAGATTAAAAAGTTTCTAAAAGTAAAGCAAACGGGGCCTCCTAAGATTTAGAGTGTAGTCATAATCGATTGACACCTCTAATCTGAAAACCTCACTAACATGCTTAGCAATACCCTGAGTGTCTTGGAGATAGACGCTGGTGAAGGGCTCTACATTTTTGCTTTTTAAGGCATGTACTGTTGCTGGTCGATTCCATAGGCGTCCACACATTTCATTAAAATACGTTTTGCACAGGTTATACCTCCTGAGACTGTTCAGTCCGAGCTACGTATTGCATACCGTTTCAAGATTAACTTTTGAGTTTTGGGTTCTTTACAATGAGCAGGTCATCTTTTAAGTAATCAATTCCACGACACAAATGGACCTTAAGTGTTACGCAAGCATGTTTTTAGCGTTTTAAGGCTTTGAAAAGAAAGAGGACAATACCCGGTTACTTATAGCCCTTGTCCCAGACATTACCAAATATGAGAGCCAACAATGCACATTAACCAGATGTCTTTCTTAATCACATTTCTGTTCTCTTTCAACACTTGGGGAAATTGTGTTAATTTATCTAAAATTGCTCTCCGTATTTCTTGCTACACATAATCCTTCCCCACCTTATCAGGTTACCTTGCCTTTCTAACTGTCAATCACAAGAAGGGCATAGCTCAACGAGCATAAACAAAATGGACTCGTACACTACGTAAAAACAAGGCGCTAAGTCTCAACTCCTCCTATAGTATTGACAAGAATTTAATAAAACTATGAATACACAGGTTGGCGCTTATATCTATTTACATGCTTACAGTCGCAGTTTCCTGTTTTTCATTAGGCACATCCTCTTGCTCCTTTTTGCCGCGTTCCAGCTGGCTTAGCAGATCCTCCTTGATGCCAACCTCCTTTAACAATTTCACGTCGAATGAGTTCAGATGGAACAATTTGTTGCCTCCAAGGGTCCTCACGATCGTTTCAATCGCTTTTTTATCCTTTTCTCCCAATGTCTTGCCCTTGTTACTGATCAAAAAAGATCTTACATTATTCATCACGTTGAAACTTGTAGTGTTACGGATCATGGCGCCGATCTGTTCAGCGAACTGGCAGTACTGGGCCAACTTGGAGATGCTGCCATGCTTCCGCAAGGATGCGAACCCAAACAGCAGTTCGTTGACGAGTTCGCTCAATTGCGATTTTTCTCGGAAGGTCAAGTCACTGATATTTGTGAATTTTGGCTGGGAGATGTAAGTCTTGAAGATCTCCTCCGCCGTATGAGGCGACCCGCCACTTTTAGTAAATTCTGCCCTGATAAATTTGACGTACAATTGGTAATAGTTAGTGTGATCTACTACTTCGTCATAGAACTTCCTGATCGGGGTGATTACAGGTGCTACTTCTATCAGATCATCCAACTGATTTATCACAACGTTCAGCTGTCTCCGGATATCTGTGGGCCTGACGTTCAAAAAATGGAACTCCGCTTTTTCCTTTTCAAAACGGTATGCGATAAGTTTCCTTATTGCGCTTGTTGTAGCGTTTGGCTTGAGTGCTTTGTCCCCCGCAAACAAGGTGCCATACAATTTGTCAAAATCGGAACGAACAGCTTTAGGAGCATTCAGTACTTTTAAAAGGAGTGAGTTTGCCAAGAGCACTGTTTTGACGTTTTCCGCCTTGATATCCATTTTTTTCAATGCGGTTTCCAACAGAATCGGATTCGTGTGATCCCTCAAAGTAAGACCCCAGTATGTCTCAAAGACCGAGTTTGTGGTCTTGAGTTCCTTTGGAGTCTCGCGTTCCCAGACCGCGTCCATCCTTTCGATATTCCCCGATTGGAACAACGCCTTGAACAAGTGAATGAACGAATCGGCGCTGATGGTGCCATTCGGGTCAGTTGGTTTGATGTATGAGTTCCACACAGCCTGGATCTTCAGAAGCGCCTTCGGCGGAGATAATGCATCCATACTTGCCACGATGAGAAGCAACGAGTTATTGAGCATGGGCACGTCGTCTTTGAAGTCCCTGTAGACCCTCATGGCGAGCAGCGGTTTCTGCATTTTGATGAACCGTTCAATGTACGTGTCGACTATCTGTTGGCTCACTTTAGTCCTTTCGAGGGATGCGTAGTCGGTGTAATGCAAAAGCAGTTTGAACACGGAGATCTCTGTGGCTATCTTTTCCAAGTACCAATTTTCGTCCGCCTCTATACACTGTTGCAACAGAACTTTGTATTTGTCTAGCCCGTCCTCCTTAAAGTGTTCCCGCACTTGAAGTATCGGGACGTTCTTTATCGGGTTGATACTTGAGTCCAGTTGTAAGATCTGCGACAGAGTGGTCAAGTCGGGACTTGTATCCTGTGGTAACCTGAGGTAAGCGACGCACGCGAGCACCACGAGCTGTGTAATGTTCCTGGGGGGCAACCCAGTTTGGACGGAGACTTGCAAAAACTTGACCCATAGGTTCAAGACTGCCTGGTACTGCCCCTGTTTCAAAAGCGGCTCCATGACAAGCCTGAAATGATCTGGCCTGGCCAGCTGGTACCTTGCCAAATTGTCCAATATCTCATAGGGGTCCACTGACCGTTCCCTCTCGTCTATAGACAATTTGAGCAGATTGTGTAGTGACCCTGTAAGCTCATTTGACCGCGCCAGGTTGACATTTTCATGATTCAATTTGAAGTTGAAGATACTGTCATTGACCTGTGCGAAAAGATCCTTAACGGGGCCCGTTTCACTTTCTTTGACGAGCGCCCCAATGTCCTTACCGAGCTCTCTGACAATGTCCCTCTGCTGATAAGTTCCTGTGTCCTGTGCACGATGAGCGAAGGCCCGAGTCTGGACAATGCTAGTAGCGCCGCTCACCGCCCTTTGAAAGACTACAGTCTTGCGAGGTACTATCCATGTCCTTATCATAGAGACACTGACCTAAAAACACCTAAAATAGATTGCTATTGCAGTGTGTGTGTGTCAGGGAATACCACCTTTTTGCACCAAAGTTGCCACTTAACCCTTTACCACGTATCCAGCACAGTGTCCCAAGCACCACGCTCCAAGACCTAACTCATCCAGAGCAATTGCAACTGCAACGGCTCATCCTTCTGGTGAAGCGGTGCTATTTTCCAGTCTCGAGGTGCATGTCCCAAAGCGGAAATGCTCCCAGAAAACAGCGCAAAAGACTGAAAAAAGAAATGAAAAAAAAGAGGCCCGCCTCGTTCCTTCCCGAAACGGAAATGTTTCCTCTTCCGGTAATCCATAGCCACAAAAATAGAGTGGGCGCCCAAGATAGCGTGATTACCGGATTAGGAAACCGGCTGCTTTGTTGAGCTGTCGTCTGCTCGCTCTGTCTCTGTCTCTCACCGCATAGCAGTCGGGTGCCGTGTTGCACGATAGCATTACTCGGCTGTAACCATTGTGGATGATCTCAGAGGACATGATGCGGCGTAGAAAGTCATTTTGTACATACCAGGGAAGAGAGTTATCGCTAGTATCTGCCCTCTAGTTTTGCTTTGCTTTTTTTTTTTTCAATTTCTTTTGTCCGCTTGTCTGTGGTAACCTCTTGTCCTGTCTCCTGGAGGCTATTATCTAATACCAGCTGCACTAAAAATATACTGTAGCTTTCTAACAAAGGCGCCTGAGGGCAAAGCCCTCAAAACTTTTGCTTTATTTTACTTTACTTTACTTTATTTTTTCTTTTTCTTTTGGATTCTCAGCCATTGGTCATCTCTTGGTCTCTCTCTCTCTGTAGTTACCGCTAAAATTACTATTCTTTCCTGTCTTGGTTATACTCTCCCCCTACCTCCTCCTCCACCTCCCATTCTTTCTGGTCTTTTTTTTTTTACTCTGCCTCTTTCTTTCTTAGCGACACAGTTGCGGTTGTGAAAGTATTATATAAGTGATATTGGCTGTACTGGTTTAAATTTTTTTGATACTGGTGTAAAGAAACAGTTTCTTTCTCTCTTCTTTCTCTGACATTTTGAGTGGACCAAAGCAACGAACCAGACGATTCATATTTATGTTTAATTGATTCCATAAAACATTTTTCTTGGTTTTCCTTTCCCTCATCTCTCTCTCTCTCTCTCTCCCTCTCTCTATCTCTCTTCTTTTTTTTTTAAAAAGCTTCTTCTTTCCCTTCCCTTCTTCCTCGCTGCCGCCAAACTCTCACAACGTCCACTTTCTTTGAGATCTTTTTTGCCCTTTTTTGACACAAGATTCGAAGAACATAAGCCTAATACTCATCTGAAACTTTTTTTTTTTTTTGCATAGTAATACTATAAGTTACGTCCCATTTTAGCATTACTCTTTAAAGAGGACCATAATAACGTTGGATAAGTTTGATACTGTATCCCATTTTTTTTTTTTTGAAGATATGATGAACAACAAAATACGTCCCACACATCTGAATCTGCTCCAGAACGAGCTGAAGAACCACCAACTGACCGTTAGGGAATACTTGCCCGATTTCGTGGACATGTGGAAGGTCTCCCCTAACCAGCAGTCGCAGCACACAATCTTCAACTACAGCAACTTCACCTCCCAGCCGTACATCAACTCGCAGATGCGGTCTGTGATCTTTGAGTTTGTGCTTCTGTGCCATTCCCGACTGAGACTCAGCACGACAACTTTGTTCCAGACGCTGAACGTGATCGACAACTTCACCTCGGTGTACCAGATCAAGAACTACAACTACCAGTTGCTCGCGGTCACCGCGTTCTGGACTTGTTCGAAGATGTACGACGTGAAGAGAAGGGTCCCGCAGTTGCAGACTCTCGCGGAGCTGTGCTGCAACCAGTACAGCAAGAAGCAGTTCCTGACCATGGAACTGACTATCCTGCAGAACGTCGGGTGGTGCATCTCGAAGATCCCCACTTTCGACACTTTCATCGACTTGCAACTGTTGAAGCAACAGCAGTCGATCTACGGGCAACAACAGACGAACGTCAACGACTCCAAACTACTCTGCATCATGGTCTGCGAGTTGGTCTGTTTTGCACCGCACTTGCATTTCCAATACAGCCACGACGACATCGTCCAATGCTGCGTCGACATAATCACAAACGGCAACAGCAACATGGAAAAGAACACACCCGCTGGGCCCACAGCAACCCCGAGTGCCATTACACCTGCACAAACACCGCTTTACCACAAACTGGTGAACTACCTGGTCTCACTCAACAACGAGAAATACCCAACCAGCTTCAAATTGAAGTACCAGGAAAGGTACCACTCAGTGTACCGCAGTTTAACGAAACTGATCAATCGTCTAACACACGAGGCAGCAATGAACACTTTCATTGCCCACGTTGTGGACACCCCAAAGCCGTTCCCTCACGCCAAACAGCAGCAGCAGCACCACCAGGCTTACAAGTTACCACTGACACCCACTACGCCAAGCGAACTGAAACGGAAGCGGCTGAACCAAATCTCCGAAGAGGATCACCCGTCGTCCCCAGTTCCGAAAATGCGGAAAGAGTGAAAAAAAAACGAGAAAGACTCAAGCCGTGGTGCACGGACGCGCGCGTCCCCCCGCATTTATTTAGCATTTTGGCCGTGGTGTACGCAGACGATGCAGTCACCCGTTCTACATACCATCTTTTTTTAAAAAAAAAAAACCAAAGAACCCAACCACTTACCGTAAGAGGAAATACCTCCAAAAAGTGTCACCCAAGCGACGCAAAAAATCGAACCGGTAATTTTTCAGCTGAAAAATTTCAGAAATAGAAAATTTCGGAGAATTCTGAAAAGTTTCGGGGAACCATCGCCTCCAAGGAAGGTTACCCGGATAGGCAGGAGGCACAATAGGTGGAATAACCGGAAAAATAAAGGGAAAACAAAAGGGCTCTCTGTACGTAACGTATTTATCCGTTTAGAGAAGAGTCATCCGATTCCGCCATCGCTAATCACTTGTGTGCGTGCGTCCCTGTTTTACACCAGCAACTGCTTTATAAAAGAGAGGAAAAATTGTGTCATCGAAAAGGGCAGGACCTGACAGATACATACACTTTCTCAGAGTAAAGGTTTTCTTCTTTCCCCTATCTGAAGAGAAATGGCTCTGACTAATTCAAGACCGTTACAGTTGCTAACGCAGATGGATGAGCATGATCTGCTGCATAACTCAGCGTTGCCGCTGTTCCAGTTCAACGGTGTGTCTTTCCCGGGCTCGGAAACGGTAGATGTCGTCGATATCAATCCAAATTTGGCACAGGCTCCACAGGGACCTCAACTTCCGTCCTCAGCGTCTCCCCCAGTGGAAAATGCTGCGATCCCCGTAGACGAGACTAAACCATCGTCGGGGAAGGGGAAGGGGAAACGGAGGAGCAGTTCCAAGAAGGAGTTGTCCGCGGCCGCGAATGGAACGAACACTGCAGCCAGCAGTGCTGGTTCCTCATACAACGCCAAGAACAACAACCCTCTGATTGAAGTGTCGAAGCTGATCCCCGTGACTGGGGAGAGACCACTGCCCACGGACAGGGCTGGCCCGCTCGAGGACGACGTGCTCCACGCGGTGTTCATCATCCTGTTCGAGAGCGACCCTAGCCAAGCTGGTATCACGGTCAAACAGATCTGTGACCAGCTGCTCGTGAAACACCCGGAGATGTCGAATCTGTCCACGAAACTGTCCAACCTCATCTCTGCGAAACTGAACGCGTACGTCAAGAAGATCGAAAAGGGAGAGAAAACTCTGGTGTACGCCATCTCGAGAGAGTGGTCGAATTCATCCCCTCGTAGAATGCTGTACATATATAGAGGCATTCTCTCCCCAGACTACAAAGAACACGCACAGTTGGTGACTACACAGTTGAAAGAGCAGATGGGCAATTCCCAGCCATCTGCGGAACCAGCGGAAGCAACAACGGCAACGGCCAGTGCCGGTGCACCGGTAACGGCAAGTTCAACGGATATTCTGGTGAAGTCAGGGAGTAACATGAACTTCACTTTGACGCCAGAGTACAATATCCCCTACGCGGCGTCGCCAGTGTCGGCAACTTTGACGTCAACCTCCCCAAAGAACAATAAAACTAACGAAATGACAAACATCCCAAATGCTCGTGCTGACACGAGTAACGAATTAATGAAACCCCCTTCAATGAATGCTGCGAACACGGCGACCCCGGGGAGCAGGAAACGGACTCTAAACAACAACAGTAATAACGACAGTGATACAAGTAATGACAACAAGAAATCAAGCAAAGCGATGAAACTATCCCACAGTTCGTCGCCGAGAGGGGCTGCTGGACCTTTGCCGAGTCCCAACGGCACAAACATCCACACCGGCAACAGCAGCGTCCATGGCAGCACAGCGAGCTTGTCCGCGTACCAGCCAAGTGCTACGCCTTCGAACTCGAGCTACGTGACTGCAGTTGCCCAGACCCCAAGAATATCTAAACTGCTACCCAAGAACGGGTTCCAGCAGACGCAGACAGGTGCTACAAGCTCCCAGTCACTGACCAACATCTGTCGATTGTTGGAGCAGCATCCTCCTAGGACAGAAAGCAAAATGGACAGCGATAACAGCGGCGAAATCATGACGAAATCAGCCGCACACTTGTCCCCGGGCAATAAAGATAAAACCCTGGGCGACGACAACGACTGGGTCGCCATGGTCCGCAACGGATTCCTCGTGCAAGAGATTGCATCCCCTGAATCCGTCTCTCTGGACGACCTCGACTGCATGTTTTAGTTATTCTTCTATAGTGCGTTTCTTTATATATCATTATATATGCACAATATTATTTGGTTCACTTGTTAAGAAGTTTACCGGAAGCCCCTCCTCACACAACTTGAAGATAAAAGGGCAAGAAGTACTACAAACATGCTTCTAAGAAGACTCTACGGTGCTCGGAGGACCGTAGCCAGCGTGGTTCCCCGACTTGTGGAATTATGCGACGTTTGTGTGGTTGGCGGAGGCCCCGCGGGGCTAGCTACAGCAATAAGATTGAAACAGCTAGATAAAGATAACAAGTACAGGGTTGTTGTCCTCGAGAAGGCGACAGATTTTGGAGGCCACATTGTCAGCGGTGCTGTGGTCAACCCTGTCGCGTTGAAGGAGTTGTTCCCGGACCGTGATACCTCCCAGAAATACCCAGATGGACTATTCACGGAGGTAACGGAGGACCAGTTTAAACTACTGATGGGCAAGAAACTTGCTATCCCAGTGCCCATACCATCCTCTATGCGCAACAAGGGGAAGAACTGGGTTTGTTCACTCAACCAGCTGACCAAATGGCTGTCCGAGAGGGCCGATGAACTTGGTGTCGAATTGTACCCTGGAGTAAGTGTCTCCGATATAATTTACAAAGGCGATGAGGTGGCTGGGGTTGCCACGAAGGATCTCGGGATCGACAAAGCTGGGAAGCCTAAACCAGACAATTTTGAGAGAGGGTTGCAATTCCAGGCCAGAACAACGTTGCTGGCGGAGGGTTGTCGCGGGTCTTTGACAAAGGAGATCTTAAAGAAGTACAATCTGTACGGTCCCTCAAAACAGACGTACGGGCTTGGTATCAAAGAGGTATGGCAGGTCACCCCTGACAAATTCAAGAAGGGGTTCACCTCCCACACTATGGGGTACCCTTTGTCGAAAAACGTCTACGGTGGCGGGTTTCAGTACCATTTTGGCGAGAACCTAGTGGCCGTCGGGCTTGTTGTTGGATTGGATTACGCCAACCCGTACGTGTCACCATATCAAGAATTCCAAAAGATGAAACATCATTCGTATTATGCTAATGTGTTGGAAGGTGGTAAATGCATCTCGTACGCGGCCCGGACATTGAACGAAGGTGGGTTGCAAGCGATCCCGCAATTGAATTTTCCTGGTGGTGCGCTAGTCGGTGCATCTGCCGGGTTCATGAACGTACCCAAGATCAAGGGCAGCCACACTGCCATGAAGAGCGGCATGCTGGCTGCCGAGGAGATCTACCGCCAGTTATCCGGTTTGGAGACCCTCGAGAGCGCCATCCCAGCGGATGTCGAAGAGTTGACGTCTGAGAATGTCGACAAACTGGAATTGGGCGTGCCCTTAGACTTGAAGGCGTACCCTGAGGCGGTTTCGAAATCGTGGATCCATGACGAGTTGTATGAGGTGCGCAACATCAGACCTGCATTCAACAACAAGCTGCTTGGGTTGTACGGTGGGATGTCATACTCCGGTCTTGACGCTATGATCCTCAAGGGTCGCGTTCCCTGGACCTTCCAATTCCACGGGACAGACGCCCAGCACACGCAGCCAGCGGCGAACTTCAAAGCTATCGAGTATCCTAAACCGGACGGGAAGTTATCGTTTGATATTATGACGTCGATCTCCAGAACGGGTACCTACCACGACGATACGGAACAGAACCACTTGCGTATTGGTCCTACACAGGACCTGCAGGCACACTCGCGTAAATCCTGGGATAAGTACCAAGGTGTCGAGTCTCGCTACTGCCCTGCAGGCGTTTACGAGTTCTTGAAGGACGATGCGACGGGAGAGATGAAGTTTGTTATCAATTCGCAGAACTGCATTCATTGCAAGACATGCGATATCAAGGACCCGACAGGGGACACCAACTGGGTGGTTCCAGAGGGAGGTGACGGGCCCAAGTATTTCTGTACCTGAGAAGGAAGGACGTCTATGGAAGATTCTCTATTATTTATTCAATATATACTATATATTTATTCAGCAAGCTAGCTTGGCTGGTCACTGCTTCTTATTCAGCAGAGTCCTTTCCGCCCTGTATAGTATCTTGTCTACGACTGTCCCGACGGCCAGGACCCCACCGATACTGGTGATACAGTTCAGTAGGAACCCTGACCAGGAGATCTTGTTTTGCTCCTTGTGGATAACTTTCAGCGGGGACATCTCTATGTTGAAGTAAAGTCCCGGAGTCCCACCACTCGTGTACGTGGCTGTTTCCGTGGTCCCGCCGCCAACAGGTCTTGCTGAGAAGGTCGAGGAAAATTGTGTGGTCTCGATGACAGACCCACTGAAGTACTCGAATCTTGTCGGGACGATCTTTGTGAAGTACGTGAACTGATAGGTGTGCGAGTCGTACCTGGAAAGGACTTGTTTCCCGTCAAGCGGTGCAATGGCAACATTGCTTGCTTTCTCGAGGGATTGCATGTTGTCCACTGAAGGGCCGAAGCTCAAATGATGGATGATGTGGTCGAAGTTCAATGATTCAGTTTGATCGTACATCGAAGTGTCGTGGAAGTGACCTCTTGCGGACCGGAATGCGTCCCCTGGAGCGAAGTGGATGTTCCCCTGGACTCTGTTGAGACGCACACCACCTTTGATGCGGCACCCCTCCGTAATACGTTGCGAGATCCTATCGACGTATCCCTCTCGTTCACACTGCTCAATGTTCTTCCCATCGAAGAAGGCCCACCCTGCGTCGAGGTACGCCTCACGGACACTGCTGCAGGTGTTGCAGCACACTTTGTCCGCTGGGTCGAGCTCGTCGTTCCTTGTTTGGTCGCGTGAGCCGTAGCAGGATCCACAGTAATCCGGGTCTGTTGGGGGCAATTGAGCGGCCTCTGCATCGAGCTTGAAGCTGGCTGTAGCGGCAGCATCGAGTGGTTCCCCGCGCTGGTCGATCCTCGTCTTTGTGAAGTGGTTGTTTTCGTCGTCCACGTCTAGCAACAGCACACCTGAGTCGTCGAGCACGTCAAACGAGACGAGATCGCAGGGCAGGTGTGGGAAAGTCACGTCCAACCGCAAGTCCAGCTTCAGCCCGTGCTCCCTGTCAATAACGAGCGACGAGCGGGACACAATGGTGTTCCATTGGCGGTACTCGCTGAGTAGAAGAAACACCGTGGTGACGAGACATGCGAGTGTCACGTACGCACCCGCCCTGGTGCGCACGCGCACGTCGTCTTCCGCCCTGGAAAACGCGTCCATGGAGAGCAGCGTCGAACGTCTCATCATATGCAGTGGGGGGAGATGCAGTACGGGTAGTTGGATGATGCTACAGACGGTCCAAACCCGATGGTGCTGGTGATGGTAACAGTGAAGCTTAAAATGTGCAAAAATTCACTTCTAAGAGACTGTAGTAGTGACAGACCATTAATGCCAGTGCATTGCACGCCCCGAGCAGGGCACCAATGCAGTCGCTGTAACGCAGACGAACATCCGGTCAATGCTCAGGATGTCGCGATGCTTTCGATGGGTGTAAACAGATCAAGTACGTATAATGTTATATTCCAACGGGACACGATACATGGAGACCATCCATGAACGGGTTCCCTCGTGAAGAAGAGACGGCTGTGTTCGGCACCGCAACGACCAGCACATCACCTTCTAGGGCACAACGTAGTGACTTACTGTGATGTGATCTGGATCAAAGTGTATAAGTCACTTGTTCCGCTGAGGCTTTCCCAGTGTCTTCCTTGATGACCAGAGAAGTTCAACTGGAAACTAATCCAGATAAGAATGGATACTCTCTTGATGAGCTCCATGGCTTGATCTAATCTTGTAGTATTGTCGTCTAAGGAGGTTGCTAGGGAGGCGTAGTACTAAAACATCGTATACCCTTCTAACGAACTTGAATCGATGAACTGTTCGTCTCAACGTTCACATTGGATGTATAGTAAGGACCGAAAGTGAGACAGTACATTCGAGTGAACGTGGTAATCCAGCCTGGCTTGATATCGAGATGCAGTGTACTCTACAATGCAGTTTCTGTATTCCACTCCAGTACAATAAAACACAGTACAACTGCTTCGCAATTGTACTGTACTGCCCTTCAGTATACTAACACAGTACAACCGCTTCGCAGTTGCACTGTACTGCACTTCAGAATACGTTATCCCGAGAACACTCTGCTCTGCAGAAACCTTACGAGCACTGCGGACCCAGCTTGCAACAAGGGATGTCCCGCGACGCTCTTGAGCCACTTATCGAGCCCCCTCCGGCGTTCCTCGATGACGCGTTCGTCAAACCTGTTGGACAGGAAGATCTTCCCCGGCAAGTGCGGGATCTTGACCCTTGTACGGTTCGTCACCACCATCTCGTTCTTGAGACATTGCCGCAGGTGCTCGAAGTCGCTGTACCGGCGGCGCACAACCGTTGTGCCGCGCACGTACCCGGGCAAGTTGGTCCGCGCGGTCACCTCGTAGTCCGTGAACGTCTCCCCACCGATCTTGTGCGTCTGCGGCGCACCAACCTCAACTTCCATCAGGGACTCCGGCTCCCCGTACTGCGCGGGCGTATCTGGCCCTGTCGGGGAGGGCGAGTTGAACGTCGAGTGTTCCGTGGTGCTGAAGGACTGGAAGGGTCTCATAGAGGGTGCCGTGCAGTGAACGTAGTGTACGTACAGGGCAGTAGGGGACCCTCTCCAGACGCCCAGTCGGTCACACTAAGGTTAAATATTTGAAGTTGATTAAATAACAGACGTTTAATGCAACTGGAGGGAGGGCCGTTGGGAGGGTCTGGGGGGTGCAGTAACTGGGTAGTAGGTGTTTGAGAAGAGACGTTGGTACAGGGATGATGCATAGCAACAGCAGTGAGAGTCTCGGGACGCGTGGGGCGCGTGACAGGCGAGGGTACGCGAGTACCCGGGACGAAGAAGGTGAGGGCATGGTGGGCGGGATACAAGGGGGACTGCTCGAGGGTGGGGACTCCCCTGGCAGTGACGGTGGAGTTGGTGAAGGGGTGGAAGAATCCGACGCAGCCGCGGCAGCCGCGGCAGCTGTCGCTGCCACATCGGCCGCCTTGTCTACAGCCGACGGTCAAGAAGGGGAAGACGAGGACGTCTTCCAGAACGTCGGCCAGGGCCTAACGGGCCACTACCGCGAGATCATGGTGCAATACTGGCAGGAGCTGATCGACGAGGTCGAGTCTACGAACGAGTCCGGGTCCGGCGTGCGCGACGACTTCCGCTCGCACTCGCTGCCCTTCGCGCGCATCCGCAAAGTGATGAAGACGGACGAGGAGGTGCGCATGATCAGCGCGGAGGCACCCATCATCTTCGCCAAGGCCTGCGAGATCTTCGTCACAGAACTCACGATGCGCGCCTGGTGCGTCGCAGAACGCAACAAACGCCGCACGCTCCAGAAGGCAGACATCGCAGAGGCCCTCAAGGGAAGCGACATGTTCGACTTCCTCATCGACATCGTCCCGCGCCAGTAGAACGCCATGGAGGAACACCTCTAACCTCGTCCCTCTCACCTTGCGGGACGGGTCTCCTATTACATCGCCATACTGAAAAATTTTTTAACTGCGACGAAGAGAAGAGGCATCTCTTGCACTGACAGTTGACACTTGCATCCCCAGCCTGCTAGCCAGTCAGTCAGTCAGCCCGTCAAGGAGTCTGTTTACTCGCTTGTGCTGCCCCTATTGTGTGTGTGTGTGGGAACTTCGATCTCTCTTTGGAACCGTTAACTGCTAACTTTGTGGCTCGATGACGATGCTCAGTGGGACGAACTCGCCGACGTCGCCGTACATTAGGTCTGTGCACCCGGGTGCGGTGCTGCTCTCTCCGCAGTCCTCTGCAATCAACAACAGCAACGGGAACGCAGTGGGGCCCGCGGTCGCTGGGGTCCCCGGCGGTGTCGCGGGGACAAGAAGCCCGACGATGGGAGTCCACAGCATGTCGCTCAACGATATCCTCGACCAGTCGCAGTTCCACTTGGATTCCTCGCAGCCGTCGACTGTGTCTCTACAGAGTAACTTCGAGCAGCATATGCCCCTGCACCAGCCTCTCCCGAGGGGCGACAGGCATCATCTTGCGAGGGTGGCCTCCCCATTGCAACTTAGTGCAACGAGCACAGCAAGTGGGACCAGCGGGACGAGCGTGTACTCGCAGATCGCTAGACAGATGCCCACTGCGTCCACGGCTGACGCGGATGGCACGCTCGCGGAGGAGATACAGCGTATGGCCCTCTGGATCAGACAGATGTCCCCCGGGGTCCAACTAAAGGCAATGGACGCCATCACAGACAACTTGCACCCGGAGGTGCTCGCCACAGTACAGATGAAGATGCGCGGGGAACCGGCACCCATGCCCTCTGCGCCACGTCAAGAACAGACAAGAAACCTGGATTCGCTCGTGTCCGGTGGACCAGCGGCGAAGGTCATGGAGAGATCACAGTGGTCTCCAGAATTACACGCTCGGCCACAGCCGCCGCAGCACCAACACCAGCACTCCCTCAGCGAAAGACGCTTCCAGTGGTCACCGGAACCCGTCCAGAACAACAGCGGCAGGCATACGCACACGGCGGACCACAGACCGCAATGGTCACCGGAACCGCAGACCAGATATTCGCAGCAGCCAATATTCAGTTACACTACACAGGGCAACAGCGGGAACAACATGGCAACAACTCTCACAGCGTCACCGCCAGCACAACCACCAAGGAGACCAAATTCGGCAGGCCCAAATTTATCCAATAACCAAACCAAGCTTCAAAGCAGCCCGCCTCCAACCGTGCGGCCGTACGTCACAAGCCCACAGCAAGATAAGGCCACCACAGAAGCAGTCACGGAGGTCCCCGTCGCGGTCCCGGTCCCGGTTGCCGCTCCAGCAGCCCTTGCCGCACCACCAATGACCACACACCTGTCTCCTACTGACCTTGGGTCCTTGGTGGGCCCGGGGAACAACCAGTCCATGCTACCGGAGAACCTGACAGACCCAAAACTGCTGACCAACATCCCAGCATGGCTGAAAACTTTGCGGTTGCACAAGTACTCAGATATCCTCGCTGGCGTCCCCTGGGAGGAACTCGTGTATTTGGACGACGCTGCTCTCGAGAAGAAAGGTGTTGCCGCGCTGGGGGCTCGCCGCAAACTGCTGAAGGCGTTCAACGTCGTCAAGGAGTACAAGGAGAGGGGACTCATCGACAACAGCGCCTTTGCACAGAATAAAACTTTGAGTTAAAAAAGGTCTCTGACTTGTGTGTGGTGATGGCATGGCGTCCACTGTTGCTGTCTTGTTCCGTTGGTAGTATATTATTTACGTACTTGTACATACACACATACTCTCTATTATTTCGATATTATAACAGTACATCTTCCCAAATTTGGCTTTGACCACTTAGGTACTCACCCGATCCAACACCGCGTGAGTTTTTGTATAATGAATAAACCCTCTAGACTTGTTAGCACACCCTCCCTTTCGCAGGGAAGGGAAAATAGCAAGTCACATTAGCAACTCGTACGCGATTCTTGTTTTTTAACCCAAAATTGTTTATTCGATTCAACGTTTTCAATGAGGAAACTCAGGTCTGGGAAGATCTTTGCCAGTTTGTCAAAGAACTCAAATGCAAATGTATTAATGAAGAAGATTTGTCCAGCCGGGATGGCAGGGTACTTCTTAAGAAGCAGATCCAGCGAGAAAGGTGTCGAGTTGATCAATTCGTGCATCTCTGTTTCAAACTCCATGTCGTAGTCCTCGCGAGGCCGGCTGTCTTGCACGGTACAGTGGCACGAGTTTGTAGAGTCCCCCCTCGACTGGAGGTACTCCTGCAGAGCGGCACAGTCCTTGAATTCCAATGTGATCAAGAACGCCCATTTTGCCGATATATGGAGCGGCCGCGTGACGTTCGATATGTCTGCTGCTTTGATTATAAGCGATATTGTTTCAACCACCGTCAACGGTACGTGGGACGTGGACCTTTCCGTGAGGATATCCACGTACTTTTGGTGGATGGACATGTCGGTAGCAAGGATGGCACTTTCGATTAGGTTTTTGTGCTCCGTGTCTGTCCTGGTGAGACTGAACACGGCAGGCCACAGGGACCTGAGGATGGAACTGAAGATCTGGTAGTGGAAGTTCTCTAGCACGGAGTGGCCTTGGAACATCCGGCTCGTGCCGCTCTCTTGTCTGAACAGTGCGTTGTTGGTCCCCGGATGACCCACATCGTGGCCTATCGCGGCAAGGCATAGCAAAAGCGTGACGCGGTGATCCTGTGGGAGAATGATGCTGCACAGTTTCCACGTCGCCTGCATGACATCTATCGCGTGCTTGAAATTGTGGAACCTGTTTATCTGATGGTACGACGCCTCCAATGTAAACAGCAGAAGGTACAGTTTATTATCTGCTATGGGTACTTTAGCCCTTTGGGACAAAGTGTGCAATATGTAGAACCCGCACTTGATGAGTTGCAAAGTGGTGAGGTTCAAAGCGGAAAATTCCCAGGTATCCAGTACTTCTTGGAACTGTTCCACGGTGTCTGGGCCAGTGGGACCCTCCGCGTCCACTTCTTCGACCAGCTCCGAGAACCGGATGTTGCGTAGAACTCTGGGAACACGCAAGTCTGTACTCTGTGCAGCGTGGAAATGCTTCAGCATCGAGTACAGGTTATTTTGGCACGTGGAGTTCGCTCTGTGCGAGTCGTCTGCGATCTCCGCGGGCAAAACGTCGTGGTGCATCCAGTGGTCCATTCTGCTCGTCCTATCTCGGCACAGCTGCCTCTCCTGCTGCACCATGTCCAAGATCGTCGCAAGATCCTCCTCCACTACAAACCGCGAGACAGCCCGGATGTTAAAAGTCGGGAAGAACTTCCCAAACAGTTTGTTCAGCAACACCGCGTCCTCCTCTGCACCACTACGACGGCCCGCCCTGTCGTCTGCACCACCGCTGGCGGACAACACCACAAGTGATACACCAGCCTCGTAGTTCCACGGATTGGGCAAAGGGTACACCCTATCGCTGTACAGCCTCCTCAATAACGCCTCTGCGTCCCGCAGCGGCACCTCCCGGTCGAACAACCCGCTCTCCAGCAACGGGGGGGACTCCGCCCCGCCAATTAAAAACAGTGTGGCCATTTCTTCCTCTCTCTACCTGTCTGCGTGCTTGCCCTCCTCTAACTGACCAACGGCAAAGCGCTAACAGACCCTGAACAAGTCTCGGTGTCGCTATCGCTCAGCGGAACCTTTCGTTTCAAGTTCCGATTCGAATCTCGAAACTTTTCGTTCAAAATTTTGAAGCAGCACAAAAATATCCGTCACGTGACGGGACGGGACGAACCAGGACCCGGGATGGCACCGAGGACGGGTATCTGGCGTGTCCAGGGTCTCGCTGAAGGGGACTACTGTTGCCCTGGGGTACTTGGTGCAGACTGTGACAGTTTCTCACCTCCTCTGCCAAAAACTCTATGGTAAATTATTATTATACACACGTATATATATATATACCTGGACAACAGTCCCTCAGAGCAATGTTCTTGTGACGCTGACACTCAGGCTTCCACCTTCGTTTTGGTCTCCTCGATGATCTCTTCCTTGATCTCTTCGACGGAGACAAACTCTGTGGCGGGCCCAGCGGGTTTGTACGTGTCGAAGCACGGGTATCCGAACTCGGCTTGCAATTGCTCGCTCTTCTCCGCACGGTACTGAGTCCACTCGGCGAGCAACTCACGCTGTCTGAGAATCATGTCCCTTGTCGCGGAATCCGCCTCCATGACGTCCTGCTCCTCGAACTGCGCGGACCACTCTTTCAAGTTCTTGCGGACCTTCTTGCGCTCGGCGTTCGACAGTTGAGACTCAGGTCTTGGTCTCCACATGAAGTTCCTGAAGTTGGACACAGACTCCTCCTTCAGCAGTTGACCGGCGACGTTGAACATCTTGTACCCGTTGTCCAACTTGTGCTTCATCGCAGAGGACCAGCACACGAAGAACCTACCGGATGGGTCCCAGCAGAGATCCGTCATCATCCCACATGGTGGTTCCGCGACGTCTTTCAACGACGCAGTGACGTCCTTGTCGTCGTTGATGTTCTTCTCCCCAGCGTAGTCCAGGTCGAAGAACTCAAGTTCGCACCGTTTCAAGTTGGGCTTCACGAGCGTCGCAATGACGACAAACCGGCCCGCGGGGGACCACGAAACCGTGTTGCAGAACCGCTTGGGCAACTCCTTCACTAGTTTCCACCGCTTGACGCCCTCTCCTGCGGTGTCCGAGTCCTTCTTCTTCTCTGGAGCGAAGAAGTGGATAATGTTCTTTGGGATCGCCACGTTGTCGAGGTCCGCGGTCTCGTCGACAGCGATCAGCGCGAACCGCTTCCCCTGGGGCTCCCACCCGAACTCGACGACACGGTTCTTCAACTCGATCTTCTCGACGGGGATGTCCCTCTCGTTCATCTTGCAGATCTCCAAGTTGCTGAAGTAAGTCTTCTTCGACTTGGTGTGACGCTCGACGTTGAAGCACAGGAAGTCCGATTGGTTCTGCCAGTGCAGAGTCACGTTCGAGACCTGCACGAGGTTGACCGTCTTTAGCACGCGGCCACGCCCCACTTCCACAACAGCAGCCTTACAGGACATGTTGTTCGTCTCTGGGGTCCAATAGGCGAGGACAACGCTGGGCTCGTCAGTCTTCCTGAAGGGTTGCAACTTGACACCCGTGGGGGCGAACGCGAAGTCACGTACACCTGCGATCTTCAAGTTCTTCGAGTCCATGGGGGCAAACTTCTTAGCGGAATCGTGGACGACCAGAGTGTCGCCGACCATTCTTGCGCAGTACCTGTCGTTGTACGACCATCTGACAAGGGGCCAGTGTAGGAACTCGGATTTGACCACTGGGAAAGTGGCACACAGCAGACCAGACTCGATGTCCCAAATACACAGTTGGTGACCGTCGTTCTTCACTGTGAAGGGCGACTCCTCACCTTTCTGTAACATCTTTGCGTGCGAGGCACAGTCCAACGGTTCAGGAGAGAAAGTGACCAAGTACTTCTCGCAGGGGGACACGGAGGAAGTTCTGACGTTTGGATGGAAGAACCGTTTCAAAAGATTGAAGTGAGCACCACCCCAGACGGAGACACCTGGGACGTGGTACGAGAACAGGTACGTCCCCTTTGGCGAGAAGCGGACGTAGTTATTGGACCAGTTCTCTCTGGACTCGACGACGGCGTCCTCGTCGTCGACATTCTTCGTGTTCCACACAACCGTGGTGTCCTTGTCGTCCTGCATGACGTACTGGTCTCTCACGTTCTCATCCAACAACCAGGATTTAAGTTCCCCCGAGGTGACGAAATCTGGGAATTCAGGTTCTTTGAACTCGGTGGGGAACGCCGGGTCGTTAAACCGCTCGACGTCCGCCAATGTGTAAATGGACAATCTGTGTTTCAAGTCGAGTCTCTTCCCATGGAAGTTCTTGATGATTTTCTTCGCGTCCTGTGCCGTGGCACACTCGACGAAGAGGAACCCCTTCGTCTTCTGAGCAGCATCGAGGGGGAATTCCATGTTCACGACTTTCCCAGCCTTCGCAAACAACCCACCGAGTGCTTTCTTCAACAGGGGCACTTTAGTCTCTGGGATCACTGGTGCACCGGTCACGACGACGTACTGGTCGAAACTGACCTCCGCGTCGACGTTATACTCGTTCTCCAAGTCGGAGAAGTCGATGTCGTCGACGGGGATGTCCTCAATTCTAATATCCTCTACAGCAGTGGTCATTATTTGGCGTTGTCCCTGGTCAACCTAAGTCTTCTACAAGTAGTGGTGGTGGTGGTGGTAGATTCAAAAAGTGAAAAATTTTCCGTTAATATTACTTAGTGATGGGATACGTACGTTGTGATGAGGACGAGAGGGAGAGAGAGAGGGTACTCAATCCTGCATGGCGTCGTCGCTATCGGCGTCGCTATCGTCAGAATCATCCTGAGCGTTCGAGGTCTTACTCTTGGCGTACTCGAGGGCCTCTGCGAGCATGTCACCTTGGACGAGCGTGTGCCTCCCCTTGGTGTGTTCCCTCGAGCACCAACTGATCTCTACTTCGAACTCTTTCTCCTTGTTATCCTCGTGGGCGATGTAAATAATACGAGCGAGTTCCTTGACTGCCTCCAGGGTTGTTATGGGGCCGTTTTCCTCCCTTGAAGAGATCAATTTCTCCAATTCTGCCTTTGCGGATTGCCTGCCTTTCCCCGTGGCGGCACCTTTGTACCCCCAATATACCCCACTTGGTTCCAGCATGTACAAGTGAGGCTCCGCTGTCTCTGGGTCGACACCACCGAATATGGCGGCGACGCCAAAGGGTCTGACACTGTTGTACAGCGTGTGTGCCTGTACGTACTGACCCATACGGTCTGCCAAAGCGACCGGTGGGATATCTCTCTTGTACAACTGTTTGAACTGCTGAGACTCCTCACGAGCCCTGTTGACAAGGTGTCTCCCATCGGGTACAAGCCCACTGCAAGCACACCCGATGTGTCTCCCCACGGTTTGAATCTTCGTGTTGGCACCGGCGCCTTTGTTCTGTGCGGAGGCCTTGACTAGCAGTTTGGACCCAACGAGTTTCTCGACAGCGAGAACAACACCGTCCTCGCAGAGTAACCCAACGGAGGTGGCGCCGTTCTCCACGGCCTTCGCCGCGTACTCGACTTGGAAATTCCTCCCGTCGGGGGAGAACACACTGTTGGAAAGATCGTACCCGGTCCCTATGGAAGTCATGTGGGCGTGGTGGGTGTGGCAACTGCACTACTACTACTATTATCACTACCACTACTACTACTACTACTACCACTACTCAATTGCATCTTTAGAAGAGGGAAGCGGGAAACAGTGGCAAAACGTAGTTGTGGTCCGGGCAACTGCGTGGCGGAAGGGTGTGTGGGTTTCTGGTCACGTTTTTGTCACGTGTTTGTTTTGGTCACGTGATTTTAAAAGAAGTCACGTGCTTGCTTAACGTCACGTGTGGGTTTACCGCCACTAAATAGTAAGCAGTTATTCTGTCTCTCTCCCCAATTGAATTCCCTATTCCCCCAGTATACATTGTTTGATCATTCCCAAAGCCTGGCAAATTGTGTTTTTTGGAAAACTGTTGGCCCAGATCTCTAACTTCCCGAAGTGCTAAAGGGAGATTTTGACAAAACCCTAGACCTGGTGCGGTATTGCAATTTTGGGAACCCTACCGCAGAAACCCCTCCCAGAAAAACTTATATCACGTGAGCAGCGCGGTTTGGTCACGTGATGGAAAAGTGGTAGAAATTACGCGTTGAAAGCAGTTCAAGATAATAGAAATACTCGTACCAGATTATATATCTACAAACAATTCTTTACGCGACCGGCCCAATCGAAACGCTGTCCGTCGTCTTAACCGCTACGTGCATTTCTGAACCCTCGCGTTATAATACAGGATTTTCCCCGATTCTTAACCATTCTTATCTGTCGCTTATCTACTTGGTCAGGCATGGAAATGAACTTGAAAATAGTGCAGCAGGAATTGATGTTTCAACGAACGAGTGTTCTGATTATGCAAGAATGAAATATCTGGAAGGAATTTCCTTTGAAGACGATTATTCAGAAGTGTAATTGACTAACGAGGACTTTAAGAGAGTCCTAAAGGAACATGTTTTCAAAGCGTTAAAAGAGTTCAGGCGCTTCTGGGAATCGGTATTTGAAAGAACGGGGATGCGTTTGGCACATGAGATGAAGGTGAAGATTCGTGTGCTGGAATTTTGTGGTTTTGAGTTGTTGCCAGGAAGTACCAGTGAATTTCAAACAGTTGATGTATTTTACTTCAGAACAGTGCTTTCCTGGGATATTATATCCCAGTAGCTCAATGGAACGAGGTCCAATTTAAGTGATTCGACCATTGCGGTTTCTGAACACAATATTCTTCCACCTGTTCTGGATTCCCTTCTTAGTATCAATGCTACCTCTGTTAACAGCGAACGGGGCTTCAGCAAACTGAAGAGGATATTCAACGATAGACGGCACTCTTTGGGAGATGAGAGCGCTGGTAATGAATTACTCATAAGCAGTACCGTCAACTCATTGAATCTCGACCTTTCTGTTGAAGAAATACAAGATCTAGGACTAAAGGACTTTTGGACCGCATTCTATAAGATATTCATTCCATTGTAAGTATAATAAACCGACTGCTTTGAATACGGCTGGCACTGCTAGCGTGAAGAAACTCACAGTAGGCAATTGCGTCGCACTAGTCATAGTAGCACCACATTGTCGGTCAACAGGCCTCCATGCTGGACAATGCTCTTTCAGTCGTCTAATCCTGCAGTTATCGGGCCAACTTTGATAGAACGCGACTGCGCTCGAAGTACAGGGCCCGACTCTCTTAAAAGTATGTACATAAGGTGTAATGTTCCGTCTCTTGAAACCGCGTTTCCGAAAACGTGACATTCACGTGCCAGAAATTCATTTTTGTCTGGCGGTTCCCAATACCGCACCACGTGACTGCGGTTCCGCGGGTGTCTGGGCGCCCTCCCCCTCCCCCGCCCGTTCCGCGGACCACTCGAGACTCACACCACCCCACACCCAGCGTACACTGCACACACATACTGCACACACACATACTGCACACTGCAGATGCCAAGACGCCCAGACGATTGGATAACACCGCCCGCCCGCAACGCAACTTGCCGCGCGCTGGTAAGCCCGGACTGCCCCTATAACAGACGGCTGCGACTGCGTAGAACCCCCGCGCGTTTATTATCTTGCATCGTATCGTATATATATATATAAAGAGAGAGGGAAAGCGGTCCTGGATGGGTATACCCCCTGTAGCCACGGCTAGATCCAACACAACCACCAGTACGTCACACAATGGCTTCTAATCCACCGGGGAAATGCTGCTTCAAGGGGTTCTACCACGAGGGTGAACCAAAAGGTTCCTTCCAGAAAGTGTACGGCTTGGACACGTACGTGGCCGCGCCAGCGGAATCAAAACCAACTAGAACCATCGTCGTGCTCACGGACGTCTACGGGAACAAACTCAACAACGTCAAACTTATCGCTGATCAATTGGCCAAGGGCGCGTGTGCTCGTGTCCTCGTGCCTGATATCTTGAAAGGTGATGAGATTACTGACCTTTCAGGGAACGTCGATTTCCCCAAGTGGTTGCAGGGTCACACTCCAGATATTACAGCACCCATCGTCAATGCGTTCATGGAACAGTTACATGCAGAGTGTAACGCAGAGACACAGATTGGTGTAGTCGGGTACTGCTTCGGTGCTAAATTCGCCGTACAGTTGTTGAACCCAGCACATAAGGCGGGGGCAACCGTGGGCGCTGTGGCACACCCATCGTTCGTCTCGTTGGAGGAATTGGAGGCTATCGGGGCCCACAGACCTTTGCTGCTGTCCGCTGCAGAGACTGACCAGATCTTCACACCGGAACTAAGACACTCGAGCGAGGATAAATTGAAGGAAATCGGCGCTATGTACCAATTGGACTTGTTCGCAGGTACCCAGCACGGATTCGCGGCAAGAGGTGACGTCTCGGACCCAAGGGTCAAATACGCAAAGGAGAAAGCCCTCTTGGACCAAATCCATTGGTTCAACCATTTCTTCAAATAAGTCTCACTCTTCCATACTTTATACATCTTATATCTATTTAAAAGGTACAAAACACTCCCTACTCATCGTTATGGAAGAAGAAGTCGTAGTTGAATATATCCAAGTTACCAAATGTACTCGTCAAGTTCCGCGAAAGGTTCGCCTCACCACCAGTTGGTGTACCCTCCAAGAAATCCCCCAACGTGCCAGAAACGTCCTGCGGGGAAAGCGAGTTCGAAGGATCCATCGGGAACAACCCGTCCACGGAGAGTTCCACGTGTCGCGCCATCTCCATATACTCAGGCATAGACTCCAACTCCTGTATGAAATCGAACAAGTCCCCCACGGGGATCCCAATACAATGGTTCCGCGACTTGAGCGCGTCAATTAACTTCACACCGTGCGCACTGCCCAGATTCCACTCCACATTGAACGACATGCTCAAAAACTTACTGATCCGCGGATCTATCTCCGTACCGTTAATCTCGCGGAACAATCCAGACCACAGTTGCCCACTGTTGATCCGCTGCAAGATCAAATCATACATCGCAAACATCTTGAAGATTGAGAAGTACGAGTATCGCAAGTTTTCCGTCCCCAAATGGTATATCCGTGTAAGAACCACTTGCAAAACGTGGTTCACTCTCTTCAACTGCGCTATCGTCTCCATGATATCACATACCTCATCGGCCATCGAGGGGTCCCGTTGGAACAAGTGCTCCGTCAGCTCCGTCCGCATACTCAACACAAGTAAAGTGAACATCGCGGAAGATATCGACATCTGGAAAAACTTGGAAAGGTAGTACCGCGTCATCGGGCTCAACGCATCCTTGGGGTCCTCTGGGTGGTAGTACTGCTCGTACATGTGAGCAAGCTTGATCGCATTCTTCACAGTCAACTTGAAATATCGGAAGTAGTACCTCAGGTATGACGCGCCGTCCCTGTGACATTTTTGCTCAAAATGTAACATCAACGCATACGTAGTACGCAACTCCAACACATCGCTAATTATTTTACCAATGAACAGCAACGTCGGCCGCGTCGTGATAATAAACATCTGGTTCAACATATCCTCGGGGGACTCACCCAACTCAGAAAGGCTCACAGCTTTGGACGCCATATTCTCCCTGTTGAAATCATCAATCTTGCTCATCGCATTTTCGATCTTCCAAAGCGGGATCGAAGAACTGTACGTCATCGTCAGGTCGTTCAAATCCTGGTGTAAAAGGGCCAGATATGTCCTACGGTACACCATCTCGTGCAAATTTAACAGAAACATCCTCGTCTTACAATCCTCGGGGAGATCCCTTTTCACTCTGTCCATGTAGTCGGCAAATGCGTCCCCAGAATTTATGTCAATAAACGAGTCCAGTAGCCGGTTCGAGTATATTCTACGACCCTTCAACACAGACTCAAACACAGACATGGATATTACAGATAGCCACAGAAGCCGCCTGTGGTTCAACAATCTCTTGTCCGAGTACTGCCGCAGGGAAGTATAGTCCGAGGGATCTCGATGCAAGCCAACAGCAGTTGATAACATAATAACGGTGTCCCCCAGAATATCCGTTGGAGCATCAACGAAGAAATCCCCCTCATCGGGGGAAAACACGAAAAAGGCCCACACGTACAAAAGATTCGAGATGATGTTCTCGTTCGGACATGCCGCCCAGTTCTCACTCGAGATGCACCGCAACACCAGTGTAATCAGATCGCTACTGATTGGGTACTCTTGCAAAATTTGAGGGTCAAAGGGGGGTGGTCCTTCTGGAAAGCTACTTATCTCAGTCATACTGAGAGACATGTACGAAACTTTCAAGATGCATGCCAGCAGACAGAGGTTTTCGATTTTGTTCCGCAATTCCGTTTGACCCAACGAAATTGAGATTTTGCTACTATCGTTAGGGTCCTGTCGTATTATCCCGCTAATGACCTCCTCAAACATGTCGATCTCTAAGAAGGGCAGCATCGCATAGATACTCTCGTAGAAATGGTTCTTGTAATCCTCTATAATGTTCATTGGCGGTAATAAAGTCTCAAAACTCTTGATAAAACTCTTGAGCAGATCAGAGTAGTCGTTTGTGCAGTGATCCTCTAGGTACGCATTTTCCGTGGTGCTCTTCAGGGACTCCATCAACGTCTTCATTTTCACGTTCGAACTTGGGTCCGTTATCTGGAACAGCCGGTCGAAAAATTCGTTGATCTTAGCTGTGTCCTTCGGGTCGCTTTGTTGTAAAGTTACGTTCTTCAACTTCGTAACACTCTGAGTCACATCCGAGTGTGTCCTGGATATTGACAAGTCGGCCGTCAGCGCAGATATAATGATATCTCCCGAATTGCATTCCCTTTTACTGCTCAAGTTCATGAAAAGGGACACCAGCAGCGCGGCAAAAAAGGTATCGTTAATGATCAGGTAGTTCTCCGACAGAGGATTGACCTCCCGTTTCATCACCCGGGACATAATCAGCCTTGGATTCGTGTCACAAACGTTCACATGGAGTTGGAAAAATGGATCTGCAGCGAGCGACGAATGGTCTGTCGGCGCCGCCATCAGAACGGGTTCAAGCCAAGCCAACCGATTGCTCCCGGCAACAGACTCCTGTGGCCCCTTCTGCACGTTTTTGGATCTTTTCAGGATGGAATCCTCTTGTTCTTTGAACAACTCTTTGGTCTTCTTCTGCCAGTAATCCAACTCGTTCTCCAGGATGCGTATCTTGGTCTCCTTAGTCGAGTACTTCGGGCCCGTCTGTATGATCGTATCGTACACACACTCGACCCCAAGCTTATAGCATCTGCCGCACTGCGGTTTCTCTTTGTCACATTTCGCCTTAGCAGTCCTGCAAGCCTTACAAACGTATGAAAGTCTGTTCCTCTTCCGTTTCTGAGAGGGAGTCTTGACAACAGCACCAGGTCCCGTCACTGTACGATCTGTCATTGAACTGGATCCCAGTTTGCACTCAGTTCAAGCTCTCCCAACTGATGCAACTGCAACAGAAGATACAAGACTCAGTTTAAGGCCCTTGACGAATTTGATATTTAATACAAATGTTAATCAATTACAATCCACTTAACACCTGCAAAAGAAGAAAAAAGTACAAGACTTGTATTGGAAGATGAGTGATGCAGACGTACCTGAAGTGACGTCTCTGGACCACGATTTGCAAGTGTTAAGAAGTGGGAAGTTCTCACCCAAGGATATAGACGCCATCGGCCATTGGGTGTTCGTAAATGTCTTACAGGAAAACGGTTACAAAGAGGGGAGTGATCTTTTGGACGAGTTGAAGGATGGCACGGTGTTGTGCCGCATTGCCAACACTTTAGCGGAGCACGACACCACGGCATACCCACTGATCAAGTGGAAGGAATCACCGATGCCGTTTGTGCAGATGGAACAGATATCGCAGTTCTTGGCGTTTGCGTCGCGGTACGGTGTTCCACAGGATGAACTGTTCCAAACCGTGGATTTGTTCGAGAAAAAGGACGCGGCGTCCGTGTACCAGGCTCTCAAATCTTTATCCAGATACGCAAACAAGAAGCACCCTGAACGGTTCCCAGTGCTCGGTCCTCAACTTGCGGAGAAAAGAATACCACCAAAAGTGAACCGGAAACCTGACCACCTGCGGGACGCACAGTGGAGTACCCATGAATACGGGTACATGGGCGGTGCGTCACAGGCTTCTGAGAACGTCGTGTTTGGACACAAGAGGGATATCGTATAAGTATCGCTGATAGATAGTTGCAGTAACTTCATTGCCGGTAGAATATAGTCTCTAATACATATAAAAGCATCATCATTGTCTCTGGTATGTATATAGTAATGGAAGGAGAAGGCCTCCCACTACACGGGGAAGGCCACTAGTATATCCTCTTTGGTGTGCCATTGTCTAATATTCTGAACATACCTTGCAATGTCACTGGGGATGCCGCCCAAGACCTCGTTTGGCATAACGTACAGTTGTTGCTTCATCAGCGATTTCACACAGTACCATATTCCATCGATGGTCTCACAATTTATAGTTTTGTACTTAAACTGTTCATCCACTAAACTGAGAACCTCCAATGAGAACCTATCGTGACACCCAGGTGCTACCAAGAACACAATGTCCTCTTGGTCTGAATTTATGAACATCTCCCAGTGAACCATATTCTGAACATCGCAAACACTGGGCGTCACCACAACACATTTCGATCCTGCTGCTTCTTCTCTCGAGGATGTCTGTTCCCCTTCTGCCTCACCAGTGTAGTTCTTCCAAAGGTACCAGCATGTCACTCCGAGTCCGACAGCGGCCACAAGAGCACCAGTACAGTTCAGCACCCGCTTCCTCTGAGATCGTGGAGGGACCATTCGCGTCTGGGAGGGCTGTTAATTCACCGCGAATCAAGTCTATGCTGTTGCTCCGCTCTTTGACACATTCACTGCCAAAATATCACGATCAAATTTATATATGAAAGGCGGATGGAATCCTCTTATTAAACTTGGCGGGGTGCATTGCTCCTCGCACAGAATTGGGTCCCAAGGGTGAATCATGGGCACGTTCGTTGCCTCTACTGTACACCTGGAACATTTTACCACGGCGTTGAACTGCTTGACACCGTTTGGATTGAAGGATGACGTCCTGATTTACATCGACAGAGATGGGCTGTCGTTTGTCAGAGAGAATAACCACGTCATCAAGATACAATTGCTGCTGTCGAAGGAGTTGTTCACGTCGTATCAGTACCCTGATGAGGAGGAAGTCGGGGATGGGCGAGTAGATACCGACGGGGACTCGCAGTCCTGTATGAAACTGTGTGTGAAGATCAATCATCTTCTTGACAGTGTCAACATCATGAGTAAAAACGTGGATGACATTGTCGAGTGTACATTGACTTACGAAGGGCACGGATCACCCTTCATTTTAATTTTCGAGGATTCTTTCATAGAAGAGAGAGTCGAATACTCCACGTTATTGTTCAACGACTTTGACAGCAACGTTAACGGACTACAACTGGCCAAGGACGAAATCGTCTTTGAATGTATAATCAAGGGTGATACATTGTACAATGCGTTAAAAGAGTTGAAAGAAATAGGTTGCAAGCAATGTTACCTTTATGCCAAGACCTCTGAAACGGGCCACGAGAGCGTGTTTGCCATCATTGCAAAATCAGACCTTGGATTCTCAAAGATTATACTACCAAACAATAGATCAATAATAGAGAAATTGGAGATTTACGAGGGTGATTCCGCGACGTTACTCTACGACACACCAGTGGTTGGCTTTTTCGATTTCAATTCGATTGACAAAATACGGCTTAGTGTCAAGATCGCGTCTAAAGTGCTATTCAGAATGGATGCTCATCAAGTCCTGAGCGTCAATATACTCAGCCAAACAGAGGACGTTCTTGTCTCCAAACCAAGACACGACCCTGAAACAAACAACACTACAGTGAAGCAGCCGCAACTGCCGAGAGATTACCCTGGAATTGTCATTGAGATTTGCATGTTTGCAAAGGAAGCGCTTGACAGCTTAGCACGGCAAGACATAGAGCTGCTGATGGAAACGACGAGTACGAAGAAGAACCGAGAAATCAATTACACCAACAGCAGGACAACCATGGAAGACAAACCCGTTGCTACTAACCATAACGCAGAAACTCACTCAGAATCCGACACCGATGAGGAACTACATATAACGAACAGCGTGCCTCTCTTTTTTTGACCGCCCGCCCATTAGTCTAAATTATCTCTACCGCATATATAACCCCTGCATCTCATCTCGCATAAGAGAACAACAAAATATCCTATATTTCTTTTGATTAATTATATGTATGGTTATACAACACTAACAGAGAAAAAAAAGATAGAAAGCTTCAGAATGCTAGTTCATCTATTGTTGGGAGAAGTGTTCCAAAATCATGGCACGCTCGTCAGTTTCAGCACCCCACTTCTTGACAACGACGACGGAGGCACCAACGACCTTTCTGGCGTTACCTTCACGGTCGATCTTACCCAAACCGGCCCATTCACCCAATTGCTTGGCGTCAGCAACCTTGATCAATGGAACCTTGTTTTCTGGGTCGTTAGCCAAACCTTCAACAAGCTTGATGATGTTGTCTTCGGTGACAGAGGAGACCAAGACGACCAATTGGGCTTCACCCTTGGTCAAAGCCTTGGTGGACTCTCTCAAACCTCTGGCCAAACCGTCGTGGATCAAGGCGGTTCTTAGAACAACCTTCAAAGCATCCTCGATGGTAACTTCAGCGGTTTGCTCGACAACTTCTTCTTCTTGGATCTCAACAACTTCTTCAACGTCAGACATTTTTTATGATGTTTAGTATGGGGGACTTAGGCTAGTGTGACTTCTTCGACAGTAAGAAATATACAAAGACTGCTCAGTGGTGATCTTACAAAGAAAGAAGAGGAAAAAACGTAACTTAAACCATCGGAAAGGTTACAGATGCTCTTAGCAATGAGTGCAACTTTTCGCTGTGCTTTGTATCAACTTTTTCACAGAGTGAAAAAAAAGCGATGAACTCAAAGCGGAAATTGTCAGTTTTTTGCGTTTCTTTCCTAAAAGGGAAAATATGTGGACTATTCAGTTATAAAAAAAGGATATTTTTCAGTGCGTAAAACTTTTTGGTGGTGTACGGGTGCATAAAGCAGTAATGGCACAAGATGTATCGTGCTTCTCCTCATACCCCCGTCACGAAGTAGTGTTACATATATACGTTAATTGTAGTAAACAAACTCTTACATGCGTGTCTACGTTATTGATTTTATGAAATATGAGTTGGAATTTACAGGTTGTTTTTGTTCCCCATGTATGGAGAACTACAAAACTGTCTGGAACACCCTAGACCCTGTTCCAAAATGAAGAGCAAAGTATCATGTATTTATGAACCCTTCTAGTCCTAAGTTTTTCCATTTTCATCCTCACCTGCCCCACGTCTTGAAGCTTTCTTGTAGCCACGTATTCGTGGTTAGAAATCTCGTGCAATGCCGCCAAGATTCATTTCTCACTGTCGTGACAGCCGTGCCACAGAGGACAATACCGTCTAAATATTCATTGCGTCATAGTTCCATCTCTCCAACAAATTCACTTGTCTCGTCTTGCATTTCAATGTCCCTGTCTGCACCGCCGACGTCATCGTCATCGTCTTCAATAGCATTTTCGTACGAAAGTTTGCTTTGCTCGTTGTTTGCCACTTCATCCTCATCCTCAAAATCAACATCAAAGAAATCATCATCGCTACCGACTATCTTTTCATAGAGTACTTTTGCTGCTGACACTACTTCATCGTATGATATTTCACTCGATGGCATTGCAGTATAAAGACAACCGTTATCGCTAGCCCCAGGTATCAATTTACCGCTACTTTGTGTCCCCGTATCAAAAAACGTGGGATTAACTACATCAAATGCTGGGGTAGCGGTGTATTGTGTGTAGTAAAGCTTGAAAAGAAATTGAACTTTTTCTCTTGAGATGTATTCCTTGAATGATTTACCCAGTTTCACTGAGTTGATCACGGCCGCATGCCCGTCAGCAGCCATTTGAACAAGATCGTCGTCAGCAGCAATGTCTTGATCTGATTCCCTCAAAATACTCATTTCCATTGCCTCTAGTGCGGCATCCAAGTCCATTTCTGCGCGAGGCCCCTGCTCAGCACTACTCAGATACCATATCGAAGTCCCCCGTGGACAACATTCCGAGTTCGACCCTAAAATAAACGCCTGTACCACTTGTTTGTTCCCAGATTTCAATGACTGTGGTGGGAAAACAATGACGGCTGCCGATTCACCCTCGGCAAACCATTCCGTACAGTCCTTTTCCACGACACACGTCAGTCTATGAACTTCGTATTTTTGCGCCGGAACGTTCTTACTATATTCTGAAGCCTGCGTGGGGGAGATAACAACTTTTTCGTCAACGGAAACTTTCGACCCATCTTGGAACGTAGCAACTTTAGTGTTCGGATCGAACGACAGCAATCTCTCATTCAATTTATACGTAGCCCCAGCAACCGCAGCCGATCTACAAAAACCTTGTGATATCTCACCGGCGCCTCCATATTTAGAATACATTACCGGGAAGGGACCGTATACGTCGTAACTACTCAGATACCGACGAATTCTTTGTAGAGATCCTGGGATTTTGGCATCGATATTGTAACATAACCCGATAGAAAACATCAACTCGAAAACTTGTGGCTTTTCAAGTTTAAACTTCTCGACAAGCAACTCCATCAGTGTTCTATCAGCGTAAGGTTCCCATATTTCAGGGTGTGTTTCCCATTCGAGCACAAATTTGATAAACTTCATTATATTGCGTTTGGTCATTAGGGGCAGGTTCTGGTCTGTAAATATCTCTTGCTTTGTATTCGTTAATTTCTCAAAGGAATCGTTTTCATAGGTGTGGAACGTAGATAGCGATTGGAATTCCAAATATTGATAAACCCTTGACTTTACTAGAATAGATAGCAAGTCCGATTTGGAGAATAAAATTTTTGGTGAAAGGTCAATACCAAAATCCTTTGAAATATACTTCCCATTTGGGTGAATGCTGTTTGAAACGTATAATTTGGCGTCAGAATAGCAGGGCACAAGTTCCTGATGTATTCTTTCTACCCACCTTTTCACTTGATCCACAGTCAATGTCGCTGAGGTGTCACCGTAATAATCGTTAGAATCAATGTGTAGTACAGAGGAGCCCTGCCAGGCTAGTGCAGCGGCAAGCATACTCTCTACTATCCCGGTCCCCACAATCAAAACATCCACTTTTTCCGGGGTAGTTTCAGGCAACGGGTCCTCAATACCAGCCAGATGCGGGACAGTTATCGAATTAGGTTGCTGGTACATGTACAGCGACGGCCTTCTTTCCGCCACGGAGGGACGACGTTCAGGACTTAACATACTTTCTCTTAACCAACAAACAAACGGCGTGTACTACTACTTTATTATTATAGGTTTCTCTAATGCACCTAAGTAAAACTTTCCCCTAAAAAAGACTTGCTTGCCAGTATCTTTCCTTGCACTTATTACAAGTTCTTTTCCCAGCTGTGCAATTAGGGTTTATTTTATTACCTTTAACAATATGGAAAATAGCTGTGGATAGGTCAAAGAAGTAAAGTTATTTGCTTCTCAAAAATATTGTTGCTTATTTCTCGCGATCTTTTCTTTACCTTTTTTATTAATATTATTACCTCCAAGACCAACTTGAATACCGCGATGCAGAGTACACTTTGAGTGATGGTTTATTGTCTCCCGTTAAGTGGTTTAAACTACTCACAGACGGATAACAACACAAACCGTCACGTAGGTAAACGACGCCTCAGACAAGTGTGAGTAACACTTGTCTACAACAAAAAAAAATAAAATTTCACACTGAAAAAAAGAGAGAAAATTTTTCTCTCTCTATATTTTTGGTGTGTGAAAGAAAGATAATGAAAAATTTTCCATCTTACCGCATTCGGTGCTTGAAGTTAGGAACCATCTCCGAGAAGTTAGAAGCGGCGGTATTTGCAAAGAATTCCGCTATGACGCGAGAGTAACACTTGGCAACACGAACTCTAGTAGAGCGCCACGTAGATACGTTTTCTTCAGGTTTTCACGCCGGATCGCCACACCGCCGACGAGAAATACCGTGCCGTCGGATTCCAATGTAGCACCTGCCACACTCACGACAACGTGCGACTTGGCAGTGGCGTCAGGCCTGATGATCAGTTCCCCTATTGGCTTCCGCTCCTCGAGCCCTGAGGTGGTCGACTGTATACATTGCTTGCTCAGATCGATGATGTTGATCATGCCGTTGGCGAATGTGTCGTCGTACTCGTCTACTTCGTTCTCCACACTTGTCTCCATAGACTGAGCGCCACCCGGGATTAAGTCCGCTTGAGTGTCATTCGAGTGACCGTATATTTCTTTGACATCCACGGCACTCAAACCACCGGCAAGGACTGCCATACAACCGATATTGGTCATCGAATGGCCTACCAAGCTCATGTTCGTTGGTGCTCGTTTACCAAATACCCCCTCCTCACCGTTAGCGAGCACGTACGTCTGGATCTTAGACCATACAAGAGAATCAAGATCAAACCACCACATATCACCGTATAATTTCGTGTTGTCAGAGCCACCGTGTATCACAATGGTGCGACCCTTACGTTCAAAATTCGCGTACTTACCATTGCTAGTCCACCTGCGCAGTGGGCCCAAGGGTGATAATTCAGAGCTTTGTGGCTGTATTAAAGGTTCGTGCTCAAAAATCGTACCGGATTTCTTTAAAGAGTTCTGCGACATTGTACGCGGCTTGTGTTTCCTCAGAGTACCCGCCAAAGACCCGCTTTGACGGGGGGTTTCCTCACCCTTCACTTCCACCCTGAAATTCTCTTGTAAATTTTTGAGCAAGTCGCTTTCCAGTGATGATTTGTCCACTAACGATACGTCCGGAAGAGAATAAGCGAAAAAGGCTCTCTTGTCAGGCCATTTGCCGTCTTTGTTCACGATCGGAATCTTTAAAGCAGCGATGGTATCTGCAAATGCTAAATATGACCGTTTACCCCTCGCTGTGATCTTTACTTCCAGCTTCCACATGTCGTTCATAGCTTCGTACTTGTCGTCACCTGTCTGGCGATATCCTCCAAAAATGATAATGTTATGAACCATGTGAAAATTACCGTTACTGGACAGTCTCAGCGATGGAATCGGCGACATTTTACGAGCCTGCAACCCAGGTTCCATGCTTGCAGTCAAGGGTGGTGACGGCGTTTCCCTTTCAGAAGATGATCCTAAAACAGTCGCCCCTGACCTTTGAGAGTCAGAGCGTGTTCGTCCAGAGGGTGTGTTTATCGAGTTGGAATCACCTTCAACCAACGTTGCAGATAGTTGTAAGTGACCGAACCGCGGAGAAAATGTTGGATACCTTAAGTGGTCGTAAGATTGGCCGTTTATCTCAGCTTTTACAAACTTGAATGCTATCGTGTCCAAAATATACACGGTATTGTTTAGAAACGCCCTTTTCTTCAAGTAACATTTCCCCTGCTTGTCAATTCTGGTCTCTGTCTTGATCTCGAATCCACCGTAGAAGAGAATGTAGCGATCGTTAAGTTGTGATGCTACCATACACATTATAGGTGGCGGCACGTGGCCCGTAAGTCGAGGCCGGGACAAACGCGATGAGGCCAGGGATATCACGTATAAGTGAGGGTTGTTCACCATGGCTGGGTTGTTAATGACATCTGGGAGCAACGGAGGAGGTAAGTTCTTGATTCCATCGACGTAGAAGTTGCCCAGATCAGGTGCCTCATTGTCGAAACGGTAACAGGGGATTAAACCGCCAATCATAAAAATGTGTCTGTTTAACTCGATTGCACAATGGTATGTCAATGCAGGAAACTTGTACTCTGATATGACAGACCGGATAGTTGAGCAGCCAGAGAAAATGTCGTAGACGCTAGGAATATAGTCCAGACCTCTGATGAAAAGGGGACACGTTTTCTCATCATATATATCACCACTATTCACGTAGTCCCCAACAAGCAGGTCCTTACAGTCGTTCCGTATAGTGGGCACCCACATATTGTGTCTCTTTAATATATCGAAATCCTGCAGGTTTACTGTGAGTAATCTTTTGTAGTATTTTCGAAATGCATTGGAAAAGCTCATCCCAGAAATAGCAAGCTTCGACTCACTTGCTTCAACCTGATCGTCACTGGCTGGATTGAACGGATCAATTTCATCAACCAAATCACAAGTGCTGCTTTTGAAATACGTCTCCTCCGTTTCCTCCTCGAAAGGCGTTCCAACGGAGCTTCTGCCCGATACCGTGTCATCTCTCTGGGCAGTATTCCATATATCGTTTTCCAAGTTGTAACGTTGCTTGTCCCGACGGTTTTGGGTTTTCAAAGTTTTCTTCAACTGGTACGGATCGATTCTGTTCTCTGCACAGTTCAGAAAAAGATCCATCATCACCTCAGAGTTGTATACATCTGACGGAAGCATGTTGCTCGAATTGGACAGTTCAGATTCACTTACAACGCTGCCGTGGCGGTTTACCGCATTCGCCCCATACGTTATGGGTCTTTTGAAATTGTAGTACTTTAACAGGTGAGACTCATTTGCCTTCTTCACCTGTGCCGGAGGATACTTATCCGAAACAGTGGCCAGTAGGGATACTGTGCTGGTCAGGTAACTCAACGGCGTGTAATCATTATTGTATTCTCCGATGACGGGACGCTCATCCGAAGACTCTGTTTCTTTATCTTTCCCAAACATTTACTGTAGACTGTATGAAAATGCCCACGCTTATTTAAATGAGTGATGCACTACAATTACTACTATTCTTAGTATTATTGCAGCACCCTGACTGAGAGCTGCTGGACTGGATCACACCCAGGAAAACAGAACAACTCAAGACAACAACGCCTTTCTATGGAGTTTCCTTTGAAATCGTATTTCTTTCCTGGAAAATGTGTCCAAAAAGAAGAAAAATGCAATTAAGGGGGGGAAGATAAGAGAGAAATGGGAATCTCTCCGGATCGTACAGTTTACTTCTTTAGACGACCGAGGAAGAAGTAAGAGTTAGGAGGAGAAGCTACAGGTGGAATATGTACACAGTGACGGTCACACAAAGGGAACGTCCCAGCGGAATTAAAACAAGCCGACAGGAAACTGAAGGAAAATAGAGATCTGTAAAGTTCGAGACCGGTGCGGTCGTGACCAAGAACACAAGTAGTAGTATTTGCCTCTCTCTTTCTCTCTGAAAGCCGGGGCAGTGAATTATGTATGAAATTAATGTATTACTATTGTGTTGTATGTATTTGTATATATTACCATGAATGTCGACCGAGTAAAAAAATATCTGTGTATGTATAATGAATGGAGTTCGTTCTTCTATCTGCCTTCTAGGGAGAGGAAATGTATGTACCACGGTAACAGAACGAGAGGTACGTTGGATATGAGTGCTTATTAACTTGTCATAATCTGTTTATTTTTTCTTATCGACGTTGATCGTATTTCGCATCCTCTCTGCGCCTTTCATCTGGTTCATCGGGACAGTAGAATTTGGATCGTTGAATTTATGCACAGAGGATACGAAAATTTGAAACTTGGGTTCCTTGTTCTTGTTTTTGTTTTTGCACTTCTTTTTTTTCACAATCTTCTTCTTCTTAGACGGTCCTGAGTTTGAGCCTCCCGTATTTTGTAACGCCAGCGTTGATGTGGCATCGGAAAGAGACCGTGGCAAGCTGGGCCCAGACGACGAGGATGACGTGTTGGGAGCTTGCTTTACAACCGGTTCATGGGTAGCAGAGAGGTCACTTTTGAAGGAGCCCATTTTGGGCAAATCGGGAACCGGGAACAGATTCAGGTTAGGGTTCACCAATTTCTTGACGTTCGAATTCGGCGTTGGCGATAACGTAATCCTTGCCCTCAGGTCCATCAAATTCTCGTCTATGAGTGACATGTTCCTGGTCATCGTTGGAACCTGTGCGGAACGAGTCAGTTTAGGTAACGATTTGGTCACAGAAGAATGTAACTGGATCGTAGTGGGCGATGATCCACACGGGACGTCGTTTTCGTCACCGGAGTCCATACCGCCTCTAACCTCCACGTTCTCTTCATTTGGTGCTATCGAGTTCTTAAGTTTCCTTGTCCTAGGTTTTTTCTGCAATTTAGGAATCTGATTCAAAGTTCGTTTCTTTGATTTCTGTGGCTCCCCTTTCGGTTCAACTTGCGGCGTGGAAACCATCGCTTTCTTTGCCAAACGGACTAAATCTGGCGACTTGTCAAAAGTCGGTGACGTGTCCTTTCTAGCCTTCTGGAAATCGACGAGTGCACTATTCGACGACACCCCACTCCGAGCGTACGGCGTGCCGATATCATTCAGTATCCTCCTACCGTAGGGCGTCAAGGACAATGGTTGTCTCTTAGACGGCGATAGGGAATTATTTACTTGGTTGAACATCAAGTTTATATCGATCTTCCGAAGCGGTGTTCGGGTTGAATTGCCCGTATTGTTGCACGTTGCACCCCCATTGTCCATTGGAAGCCCCTCGTTTGAGATCCCGTTCACTGAGTTGAACAAGTACAACAGATTAGAGTTTGAGTTTTCAGAATTCTGGATATTTTCCCCATTGAAATCTGCGATAAAACGCAGTGGAGTCTTTGCAGGTGTGTTGTGGAACAAGTTGAGTCCCACCGCTGGTGAATCATACAGAAATTCTCTCATTTGCTCTGGAGACGCTAGTAGAAAATCATTAGGAATATTATTATTATTATTATTAGTATTGTTGTTGTTGTTGTTGTTGTTGCTTGCATTAGTAATGGTAGTAGTCGATGTAGTAGTATTATTAGTCATAGAATTGTTGTGACCACCTGTATAATTGCTGTTTGATGTTGGTACTGTAAGATGTGTATGTTGTACGTTCCTCTGCGGCTGCTGTTTCAGATTTGGGAAATGAAGTGCAGAAGAAGGTTGCACGTTGATATCTTGCAAAGTAGTGCTTGTGTTACTACCGCTATTATTGTAGAACTGCGAGTTCAACGTCTTGTCAATAAAGGAAGAGTCTGGGTTCCGCATACCGTTCCCACCGGATCTCTGACCCATGGGATCCAAATGATTCGATGAATAAGGAGTTGGGAAGTTGCTAGTCATAGTCTGTGTGTTTGGAACAGGGCTAGTAAACACGTACTTCAGATTATCTGTCAACACTTTGAAAAAGTTCGTGTCTGTATCCAAGTCTGCCAATTCTGCCGTATCCATTGCTGAAGCTGGCCTTGAAGAGGGTACTTGCTGCTGCTGTTGCTGCATTTGTTGTTCTTGTTGTTGCTGGGAGACACAACTTTGACCGAACATCTCAGCCCGGCTGCTATTGCTATTGCCTTTGTTCTTCGCCATGATACCTGCTGCTGTCTCTGTCAAGAAACCAAACTGGGAACCAATCTGAGAACCAATTCAATATCAGCTCCTCCTGGGTCAAACGCTTGTACCGAAAAGTGAGTACCTGTAGCAGTGTTTCAACGTTTCAAAATAAACAAATAGGAACGAAAAAAAATATAACAACAAACAAACAAACAAACGGGGAAAGAAGGAACGAAAAAATGAAAAATTTCAAATCACGTGGTACCAAAAAAAAACAGCATGCGGCGCTAGCATTCGTTTTTTGGCTGATATATAAGGTGCTGAGAGCGTTTCGCGACTTCCGGGTAACGGTTTTTGTGCTCTTTTTTTTTTTTTTTTTTTTTTTTTTTCCAAAATTTGGATCTCAGCGGTTTGTTTACATTTTTGTGTGCGCGGGTTCTCGAGCTTGTATGGGATTGTATTGGGTGACGAATTGTGCAGTTTGTACACAAGGGTCCCACACGTAGAGATTGTTTCTGCACACTGTTAGTGGTCCCTTAATCGGTACAGCGTACACAGAGTGTAGATGGATAGCACGGACACGGTTGACCATCTATCCAAGGGATTGAGCGGTTTGCTCATCGACAGCAGCAGGCCCTCTGAAGAAAACGTAGCGTTGGTGAGGGATTACGAGAAAAACCAGAATTTCAACGATTCGAAGTTCACATCCAAAGTGTACGATGAGGATAAAGACGTTAACGACGACACGTCCTCGTCGACGGACAGTCGTACGGACCGCTCGATGGAGTTCGGGACCGTTCAGCAGAGGACGAAGTCGACCAATAAGACCACTGTCGGGTCCAAAGACTTACCACAGTACATGAACTATTTGGCACCTAAAAGAGAACAAAAGGGGGAACAGGTAGACCGACACGCAGATCTTATCGTCAAGCATATGGAGTACGATCTGTCAGGGGATCTACAGAACACTTTCAAAAGACAGTCCGATAAAGCGAAAACTTCGACTAACCAGTTGAATCAGGTGGCCAAAGATACAGACTCCTCCTTTGGTAATCCAATCTTGGATGCACACCAAGTCTTTGACAACTTTTTAAAGCAAAAGCAATCGACGCAGTTTTTCGACCCGAGGGAAGAAGACACGGCTCCAAACGAGAAGAGGCAACCACTCTTCAAGCAGAGATCCGATCAACGTGTCCTTAGAGACAAAACAAATACTGAGAAAGTGCAATTGATCACACCAAGTAGTCTAGGTTTCGACTTTAAGAATAATGTCGGCGCATGGGTTCCTAAAAATAATAACAACATCCAGGATATATCGACGAGCAACGACGATTCGCAGACGACGCACTCCCACATGTCTACAGGCCATGGGACAGTCGATGACTTTAGTGAAAACATCACCGCATCGACAGAACCTCCCATAAATGAAAGTGCCACTTCGAGTCCGCTCGGAATGTTTGAATCAGGGGGCTCGAGTCACAGTCAGAACCAGTTTGACGATACCCCAATTGCGAAACCTGAACTGATGACGGAGCCATTGTTCAAGAGGGGGCCTTTGGGGAACAGAGAAAGTTATCATGATGACGACATGGGTAACGTGACCCATATAGACGATATCAACATGGCCGAATTTGCACAAAACAAAAAGGAACTTATCTCAACGTTGACAGATATCAAGGTGGGTGACTGGTCTCAGGCACGGTCTTTGAACGCCTCTCACAGAAATATCAAAAGTATAGTCGGGATCACTGACTTGTTCCCCAATGTTGTTTCGTTAGACGTGAGTAATAACCTGCTGGAGTGTCTCAATGAGAGGTTTATCCGTACCAGGTACATTGACTTGAGTTTCAACAAGTTGAAATCCGCGTTCATAACGTTCCACAGTGACAACACGGTGGAGAGTTTAAATCTCTCTCACAATTTGATCACTGGCGGGTTAAATTTTTTGAACTACGAGATGCGTTGTTTGAAGCAGGTGGATCTTTCCTTCAACTCCATCGATTCATTACATGGATTAGGCAACGACAATTCAATTGAGACTGTATCCCTGCGTAGCAACAATCTGAGTGGTATAATCGATTTCCAAGAGCTTGTTTCAAACGACGACAGTGACAATTTTTTCCCTACAGGTTGGAGATCTGTCAAGCATTTAGATCTGAGTGATAATCGCATTACTGCTGTTCGTAACCTTTCCCAGTTGTCCAATTTAGTGACTTTGAATTTAGAAGGTAATTTGATCCGCGAAGTGACTTTCTGTGGTGAGTTAATGTATCTTAAGGAGTTACGACTATGTGACAACGACTGCCAGTTGCAAGACGTTGAAATACCGCCATCAGATCACCACTCTGTTGTATTGCCCCTGCTGGAGTTATTCACGGTAGATTGTGTACCTTTACTGCAAAGTATCACCTACAGATTATTACCAAGGACTCTTTTACGTTTGAAGATCAAGAACGGTTCCGCAGAAAATTTACCACCTTGGTCTCATGTACCGCATAATTTGAGAACTCTAACCCTTAGTGGGATCGCAGATCTAGATTTGTTACCCACAGAAGTCGACTACGGGAACGGAATCCAGGGTGGTATGGACATGTTACTGACATCCCTTGTGTCTCTGGACCTCTCGCAGAACGACTTACACAGCTGGCATAACCTAATCCAGTTTATCCCCTTCATAAATCTGAGCACCATAAAGCTGCGGGGTAACCAGCGACTGATCCGTTCGAAAAAAGATGCCCAAGATCTGGCCAAATTGTTACAAATGGCCGTGCCAAGCCTTCACAGTATAGAGTTGTAACAGAAGAAGAGCGGGGGTTCATTTTTGTCCCTTTGACCCTCTGACCCTCTGACCCTCTGGCCACGTTTTGGCCACGTTTTGACCCTCCTCTCCACTTTCACGCGCCCGCGCTCTCCCCCGTCTCCGCTCCGTCCGCCCCGTACGAAACGACAGCCCCAGCCCGCACTTCGGAACATTCCCAAAGGGGAGACGGCGTGCTGCGGCGGCCACTGTGCAGCCATTGTGTCCGGCCCCACCGGCGCCTCGGCCGTTTTCCGTTTTGGGACACGTCGCGCCTCCCAAAGCGGAGATGCTTCTTTTAATTGCTTTTTTCTCTTTTTCCCCGCTGCTTCTCCGCCGATTCTCTGTCTCGCACACTGTAGCATTTTTAGGGGATGAGATGCTTACTCCAACGCTGAAAGCGGGGTGGAGGAGCTGCTTACGCAATACATTTTTTTGTGCTATGTGTAGCGGTAAGACCCCCCCAATCTCCAAGTTTGTGTCGCATATAAAAGGGGACATCAGGTTTCCTCGATAGGTACAAAGTCGTTTCTGTCTGTTCTCTCTGTTTCCGTTGTCGTTACTTATCCTTCTCGGTACAGAGAATCCACAGCGAGATAAAAAGCCATGTTTTCTAGGTCTGCTGTTCTACTGGGACGTTCTGCCGTGGTGTCAAGACTGCACTTGCGGGCGTTTTCGCACCTCCCATTGTCTGTTCCAATCAAATTGCCAAATGGATTGGAGTACGAACAACCTACCGGGTTGTTCATAAACAACAAGTTTGTCCCCTCTTTGCAACACAAGACTTTCGAGGTCATCAACCCGTCCACGGAGGAGGAAATCTGCCACGTTTACGAAGGTAGAGAAGATGACGTGGAATTGGCCATCAACCACGCGCAGAAGGCGTTTGATAACGGGTCCTGGGCCACCATCGACCCCAGCAAGAGAGGCCAGGCGCTTTACAAGCTGGCCGAACTGATCGAGAAGGACAAAGAGGTCATTGCATCCATCGAGTCTCTAGATAACGGTAAAGCAATCAGCAGTGCCCGTGGCGACGTCGACTTGGTCATCAACTACTTCAAGTCGACCGCAGGGTACGCTGACAAAGTGGACGGTAGACTCATCAACACTGGGGACACCCACTTCTCGTACACAAAGAGACAACCATTAGGTGTCTGTGGTCAGATCATCCCTTGGAACTTCCCTCTTTTGATGTGGGCGTGGAAGATCGCCCCAGCTTTGGTTACCGGTAATACCGTTGTCTTGAAGACCGCGGAGTCCACTCCACTATCTGCCCTGTACGCGGCTAAATACATCCCGGAAGCTGGCATCCCACCTGGTGTCGTTAACATCGTCTCAGGGTTTGGTAAGATTGTCGGTGAGGCTATTGCCACTCACCCAAAGGTTAAGAAAATTGCATTCACAGGGTCTACTGCCACAGGGATCCACATCTACCAAGCTGCGGCAAGGTCTTTGAAGAAAGTTACTTTGGAACTGGGTGGTAAGTCACCAAACATCGTTTTCGCAGACGCTAACATCAAGACTGCAGTACAAAACGTCATTACAGGTATCTTCTTCAACTCAGGTGAGGTTTGCTGTGCTGGGTCGAGAGTTTACGTCGAGGAGAAATTCTATGACACTTTTGTCGACGCATTGAAAACCGCCATCGAATCTTTGAAAGTCGGTGACCCATTCGACGAAAATACATTCCAAGGTGCTCAAACCTCTCAAATGCAACTAGACAAGATTTTGAAGTACATTGAAATCGGTAAGCAAGAAGGTGCCACTTTAATCACCGGTGGTTCTAGAGTCGGTGACAGAGGGTTCTTCGTCCAACCAACGGTCTTCGGTAACGTCAGAGAGGACATGCAAGTCGTCAAGGAGGAGATTTTCGGACCTGTCGTTACCATCTCAAAGTTCAAGACTTTGGATGAAGTTGTCAGCATGGCAAACGATTCCGAATACGGGCTAGCAGCTGGTATCCACACTACCAACATTAACAATGCCATCAAGCTAGCGGATAGAATCAACTCTGGTACAATCTGGGTCAACACGTACAACGACTTCCACCAGCAAGTGCCATTCGGTGGTTTCAACGCTTCTGGTCTAGGTAGAGAGATGGGTGCGGAGGCCTTAACGAACTACACACAATGCAAAGCTGTCCGTGTCAAGCTAGAGTGAAGTTTTGGTCGTTATACTAACCGTTTCATATCCATCGGTCTGTCCTAAATATTCTTCTCTCATCTAAATTCTATGTAGAATGTCATTATAACAATAACAAATAAAATCACAACATGCGCGAGAACGTGCTTCATCAACCGTAGTACGGCATGCCCTTAATTTCCTGTTTATTATGGCAATTTTGGCATTCGCGCAACTCAAGTACTTTTAGGAAGCAAACATAACAGTAGAGGCGTTCACAACAGGATATTCTATATGGCGTGGTAGGGAACTCTCCACACAGGTGGCATTGCTTGAAGTCTGTTTCGCGTTTCAGGATCGGTTTCTCTGTTCGCTTCGACGTAAGCCTCGAGATGGCTCTTGGTAGCACCGTTATGTTTAGTAGTTCCAGCACCGAGTTCCATAATAACTGCCTGTTCTGATATTCCAACCCAGAATATATCATGCTTTGGTAATAAGATTGTTCGTCACGTATTCGGACAGGCCTTACATCGAGCAGCCTTTGTAAAAGCGTGTAGTATATTCTGTTTGCACCGTATTCATTTCCCCAATTAGAAAGGAAATGACAGAAGTTACACGCGTCAAACACATTGTAGAGTGCTAGCATCACTCTATAAAACTTCACATTTCTTCCAGAGTCTCTGTTGAAGATACGATGCGAAAGTTTCTTAAATAGGTACGACTGAAAGACTGTGACAACGAATAGTGCTATTCTGCCGCATTTGAACGACAAGTTACTTAGCCGAGACCCATATGTCGTAGAACACCGGAAGATCCTGCTGTACTTCGTTGCAAACAGAAACACGAGGGTGTCCAAAGCCAACTTCCATTCTTCCACGTATTCGCCGTTGACCACGGGCAAAAGAGCCTTGAAATTGGCCCAAAAGAATGCCCCTAGCTCATTATCTAGTGCTTGCGAGTCTAAATGGGCCACTCGGAGCATATCTTACGCAAAGCTCCCAAAACAATTTGGTTCTTCGCTCTTGTTGCGATGGGTCGCCCCTCCCTTCAAATGGAGATAATTCTGTGAAGTCTCAGGTTTTTTTTTTTAAGAACAAAATGAAGGATAAAATAGATATTACTGTCTCACCACAGATGTCGAACGAACAATCTGCAAGCAATAGGAACAGTTCACGACAGGTTATCTTTGGTACCAACGCTCTCAGGAAGTTAAAATTAAGTGTACAGACGCTTCAGAAAGTCGGCTTCTTCTTTTTATTGTCTAGAATGTGCGACCACTTGTTGTGATTGTACTCTCTACCAATCGGCTTTCATGTAAGCGATCACTTGCAGAACACTACCGGTATATATGGAATGAGTCCATATCACTTTCATTAAACCACATATGTTTTAGAATGACTATCTTCAATTGGAAGTAGCTTGGATAGATCCAACCGTGGTACGTTTCGAGTGCAGAAAAGAGAAAACATGTTATATGCATCGCCCTTTGTGTGGGTGTACTGGAAAATATGTCCTGTAATACATTTTCAGTTCAGTTTCTGATACAACAGCTTGAGAGGTTGTTTATGTGCAGGAAATGGTTCATGGAATTTATCTGATCTACCTGCTGCTTAGAAGCTTGATAAAGGATCATATTTTCTCGTGGAAGGAGAGTACTTAATGAGTGTGTTTGCATTCTTACCAGACAGCGATAATTTCATATTTGTTGTCAGTTATATGCTTTTTTAGTATGGATTCAATGCTTCATTAAGTTTTTGTAAACGTTGGCTTGTTTCCGTTAATGAAACCTAAAGACAACAGATCCAGTAGTTGTGCACTGCTGAAGTCTAAAGTAGGTCCTGGTCCTCTACATTTTATGACTTATTCAGGCTGTACAAGGATATCCTTCCGCTTTCAACTAGCTACAGAATTTCGGATCGGATAATTCAAGCGCTTTATATAAGATAACATTCTCCTGTTATATTTATCTCCCCGTTGTACAACCAAATGGAGATAACATCGTCAATAAGACTCATCTTTTGTAGAAGTGCCGGTTCACATTATCAAAGAGGGGAGGAGCCGCGTAGTAGTATCACTATTAAAATCGGCGCACATTTGAAGTGTGCGAGAGTCATAGATTGTGCCTGTCGGGCGCACCACACCCAAAATAAGCACAGTACTGTAAACTATATTATCGTTTTGGGGCATAAATTAATATTGTGCGATGTCCTATCGCTGCATAGCCCTTTAGTCGGTTGATGAATATTCACCGCAACAATGAATGAACTATACCACATTTCATTGTTGTTTGACCGTCATTTTTACTTGGAAGTTTTGCAAGTACGCTTGCTTTCTGAAACACTTTATAAGCTTCTCTTTTCAGTGAATCTCATCATTCCTGGGTATTCAGCCGAGTTGCCTTTCTGTGAGAATTTATTTTTGGAGTTATACAGGGACCAATTCACGTACAGGTGGGAACTGAGTCGAAGAATAATCTCTCGTACTTTTTAGTTTTCAATCTTACACATGTGCTGCCTAACCCACAATCCCCCTTTTATACTGGTTATTTAGTTCGCTCCGGTGTGCTAATAGATATTGCAGTCGACAGAAAGTGATTTTTCGTGTAAATGACTAGACGTGTGAGACCAGTAAGAAGACTTTTGTTCCATTCAGTTTATTGGATAAGTACAATATCTGCTAAGGCCAGGATGTGACCCTGCGTAAACAATGTTGTTGCATAGTGACTTCTCCAAACTGAGTGCTCAAAAGTTACATGGGAACGAAAGCTGGACGAAGGATCAATGCTGGACTGAATATGACAGGGCGCGAAGGCATACTATTAATTGGTGGAATCATTGAACTATTTAGCACGGGGATACGTGTGAAAAATACATAGGACTAATAGCACAGCTTATATCTCTCGAAGACAGCATACAGAAATAGGGTATAACTGAAGGAACACTTTCTGTGTTTTGGGATAGAACCCCCTAAGGTGTACCGCGACCATATATACCTGCCGCCAACATGGATATTTATTAGGCAGCTGAAAATATGCGCTCTTTTGGGAACCAACAATTGTGAGCAGAGGAGATGAAATTTTCCCAGATGTTTAACCCATTATACGGTGGCGTAAACTGGTGCCCTGGCAGACTTGGTCTTTGGTTTTGTAGTCGATAGTAATTAAGAAGCGGGATTATGGTCTGTTTGAAGTGACCCTGATCATCCGAAGTGAAAACTATACGCGGGTCGGTGTCGTAGTTTTGCTGGAATGCTTATGCTCTTGTGCATATTTCATGATGGATGGTCACCGCAACTTGTTTATTTACCATTTGTACTTCGTATCTGGGAGGAGTTCCCGGTGTCGGGTGATTCAAACAGATATTGGGAACTTGTTATAAGCTAAGCCAAAATGTGAACAATTTTGATAAATTCAGGTACGTTCTATGCTTATTTTCAGGACCTCTCAAAGGGAAAGTTGAAAACGAGGGACTGCATGCCGATTATTGTTCATTGTTGAGATGTCGTAGAAAGGGAAGCTACTGTCTCTGTTAAAATTGAGTCGCGAATTGGACGGTCCCATGTAACGTACTCCTCCAGAACGGCGCACCTTGGTGGCCCCATTCTAAGATTCCACGTATATATGGCCACAATTTAATTGTTTTTAGATAAGCCGTTTACGAAAAACTGTACAAGAGGAAACATTACCATTCGACAGCAGATTGTTCCGGTCCCAGCGCCCTATTCTTGATCACGCTATATCGACGATTTTAGGACGTCACCTATACTGCCCGAAGTCGCAGAACAGGGAAGGAGTCCTATCCGGGAAAGCGAGTATTTTCCGATGCCATGCTTCCATTCCCGAAAAAGTCCATTGGGCAATAGAATCTCCGTTTTCCACTTCCAGAGGTCTTAGAAAACTCGACCCATGGTTTGTCAAATACTGTAACAAACCAGACCTTGGGAGTGATAGAGCAATGCACATCGTGGAACTAGAAAGTTCGATAGAGGAGATACCCACTACACAGTTCAACATTCGAGACAGGTCCCGGGGCAACTCCTGCCCCATATGTTGTTCCTTCCGGGTCCTCTGCCGTTTCTGTGACAGGAAACGAAAAAGGTGTTGCATATTTCCAAAACAGGACTATTTTTCCCTTTTGGGACATACAGCAATAAAATAACGCACGATAGAGGAATTCCAATTCTCTGTTCAGTTCGCTGTAGTTTCCTGCAGAGAGAAGACGTGGGTTTGTCGAGAGCCTAACAAATCGTACGATTCCATGGGACGAGGTGATTTGGGTGGGATGGCACATCCTTTCCCAATTCTTATATAAGCAGGGAAATATGGTGTATCTCATTCTCCATCGCGTGTTGAAATACCAATGGACCATACCCCCAAGATGCTCGGGAGCTTCAGAATAGTGCTACTGGCGATTGCCTCCCTGTTGCACGCAGTTCTCGCGCAGACATTAACCAATGGGCTGGTTGTGACTGATAACGTTACGTTGAGCGGAGATCGCGTGTTCAACGGTAACGTAACAGTGGAGAAGGGCGGCAGTTTAACCCTGACGGGCGGATGCTATATATTCAACGACGACTTGAACGTCTACGGTAATTTGGTTGTTGAATCGGGCGACAAATGCCTTGATTCTTTGTTCAACCCTGCTAACTCGTCAGTTAACATTACTGGTACCGCAAATCTCTATAGTTCTTTTAACACGTTAATATTGGACTCCAAAACCTTTTTTAACTCTGGGGGGCTAATCTTATGGAATGATAAGAGTAGTGATGCAATAAAGGGCTTTGAGTTCCAAACTTCAAATGGTTTCACAAACAAGGGTAGAATTACTATCGAAAACGTTTACTTTAACACAACGACATTAGTTACAATTACAAGTCAAAACGGTATCCCTATAGTGAATGACGGGCACATCACTGCAAATAGTAGATACCCAGTGTTCTATTCAACGAAGGTGGTTTTGCACGGTAACTGCTGGTTTACGATTAAAGGAGAATTGCAAGGATCGGGAACAGTAGAAGTAAGCAATGGGATCCTGGGTCTGGATAACGCAATCTTTTCAGAAAAGCAGAACGTCGTCTTGGAAAACTCAGTTCTACTCTCAGATTCGACAGGTGCATCCGTCGCTTCTGTCCATGGACTAAACAGCTCAATGGTAATGTTTCTCCAGTTTGCACCTTTCGAGTTGAAAACAACTGTAGCAAATGCCACTCTGTTTGTCGGAACATCAGACGCGAGCGTTACGATAACGGATCTGGATAATTTGGTTACACAATGCGATCTAGTCCAAAAAAGAGTCATTATAGCTTATGGGATACCATACCCTGCTTTAATGTTCAATGGCCCCTTTTCCCCTGTCCCGGAACCGAAAACCATTACAGAAGTACTGAGCGGTACACTCGCTGTAAAATACGTCACCTCATACTCAAGAAATGTGGTGAACGGGACATGTGGCTTTGGAAGCACTTTATACTCGACGACCTTTTCCATTTCTATCAGTGCAAATCCATCAAGCCACCGCTCCTCCAGTGTAAGTTCGTCTGTGTCCCATTCATCCCGCACCTTGGCAGTGAGCAGCAGCAGTGTTGCATCGTCGAGACACCACTCATCCAGTGGGAGTGCGTCAACTACTCTTTCGTCATACGCTTCTACTGTCAGCAGTTCCAGTGCTACTCCTTCAGTATCCGGTTCTTCTCATAGTTCCGTGAGTGGTGGCTCGACTCTGTCCTCTATTCATTGGTCGTCGGGTTCGATTCTATCGTCGGTATCTGACGTGAGCAAATCTTTGACCAGTCTTTCATCTGCTCCCGCTTCCATGTCTCAGCGTTCTTCAGTTGGCTCGTCTAATATAGTGATCCAGTCAGGTAGTACCTCCGCCTCACCCAGTTCCATTGAGTCCGGGCACAGATCGAGCAATCCTGGGTACAGTAACAGCACTGTTTCGGCGACATCATCAGCTAGAAGAACCACTTCCACAGCGGAGACGCAAACTGAACACCCCACTGAAAAGTCGAGAACAGGAACAGCGGTGTCCAAGTCGACAACAGTAATTGAACACCCCATTGAAAAGTCGAGAAAAGGACCAGCGGTGTCCAAGTCGACAACAGTAATTGAACACCCCACGGACAAATCTAGGTCAGGCAGCTTGGTCATGTCAACAGCGCGCACGGAAAAACCAACCGAAAGATCACAAACAGACGCACTGTTCAAGACGACTACGGAAACTACCCTCGAGTACACCAAGGTGACATCCACCGTTGTCGTGTGCGACTACACCACCAGCAAAACTAATGGTGAGATTGTGGCCACACCCACAACATTCCCTGTCGGTTCTATCCCGCCGAACATAAGGGGTGAGTTTCGCACGACTACCATTGTTTCTACGTGCACTGAGGGCTGTGCAACCCAGGAGACAAAACCGGTAATCAATCCAGCCTACAGCAGTCAACATTTGGGTGGTGGTGCCAATGCTGCGGAACAGTCAGTCCATTCAAACGGAAGTGGGAATATGGAAACTGGCGGCAAACCAACAACAAGAATTCCTGCTCACAGAACCACACCTGCAACAACGATTACGCGGGGATCAAACGGTGTTCCACCAATACCCAAGGTTGCTTCTGCTGGGTACAGTGTCGCACCCAAGACTATTACCACGGCAGGTGTTTCTGTCTATGGCGGCAGTGGATCTGTTTTCAGGCCTAGTCTATCTTGGGCTGCTGTGTTTGCTGTTCTATTACTGGGCACTGTGTGAACAGAGTATGCCACCTCTATGTAGCTGTGGTTGCCATTGGGGCATATGTAAAGTTTTAAACAATTATGTAACAGTTAGGATTTTGCGATAAATGCGTCAGGGCTCTGAAAGAACCCTTTAGCATGCACTTTTTTTCGTCAGTACTTGTTTTTAACTATGATTCCGTCAAGTTTTCACGACAAACAGTAAGTGTGTAATTATGTGCCTACTCTTCTCACTCACAATACAGAGCCGTAAAGGGACAGTCCAATTGGAATATTGTCTCCACATGTACAATTTTACAGATCCTATACACCAGGGAAGGGATCTTGTTCAGATTATAATTTGGCAATCATGGGTATGCTATCAAAAGGAGGGTTAACCAGATGACAAAATTTACAAGAACTACAATAATATTGTGAGGATAATTTGAAGAACTCCCATTGGGAATGGACTCATGGCCCGTTACCCTCTCATTTACCGTACTATGAACTATTATAATCCCGACATGCGAGCACACTCACTCGAGACATGCGGATGGCCTGTTATCTGGAACGTATATAACTTATATTAGCCGCAAGGTATCTGCACCGACATCTTTCAAGACCGTCTCTGAATCCAGAACCCAACGAACCAACCAAACTTAAGAACTAATATAACTCGTATAACTACATATACGGCGTAAATAAGAATATCAAACAGTCCTTACACACTCTATTCAAACACAACCTACTTTAGCTCTTACATACTACTGAATGAATTAAAGGGCAAGACTTAATAGCCATTCACAAAACACCCAGTAAAAGAACAACGAGCATCGCAGAGAAGGAGAAACTGGATTTTAAAGCAGATGCACCTCCACCGTAAACGGAAACACCTGCGGTAGTGGTACTTCTACTTGGGGTTACACGGCCAGGAGAGAACTCCCCAGCAAAGGGTGTAGGTAAGACCCCTCTAGAACTCCCTGTGCCCACAGTTGAAGTTGCAATGAAAAATTTCGTAGTTTGCTGGCCATTTCCATTAGTAGTCTGTTC